>BRDA01032788.1:0-10751 GCA_036984385.1 Crenuchus spilurus | reverse complement strand
TCTCCTATTCTAGTGATTAATAGTGTTTATTGATGTTGTTTATGGACTATTATCTCATATTCTAGTGACTAATAGTGTTTATTGAGGTTGTTTATAGACTAATATCTCATATTCTAGTGATTAATAGTGTTTATTGAGGTTGTTTAGGGACTAATATCTCCTATTCTAGTGATTAATAGTGTTTATTGAGGTTGTTTATGGACTAATATCTCCTATTGTAGTGGTTAATAGTGTTTATTGAGGTTGTTTAGGGACTAATATCTCATTCTAGTGATTAATAGTGTTTATTGAGGATGTTTATGGACTACCTCCTGATTGAATATTGTGGTGTATCCATAATGTCTCATAATGCCTCGTATTAAATATGTAATAAACTTTTATGGGAAACACCAAAACTGGTGACACTGTGCTACCTCACTCTTCTACTATAGGAGATTGAGTGTCTGCAGCAGCCGTATTTGAGGATTTAATTCTAGTCACCAAATGGCTAGAAAATAATAATATACTTCTGAATTTAAAGCATGTGTTGTCAGGGGAAATAATGAGTGTCCTCATTATTATGACCACATTACTGAACTGTAGTGTGTATATACATGTAGACTTTAAATATGTACTTATATTTATAGCAGTGCTAAAAAGAACATTTTGTAAAACTAATGTCATTAAAATGATTATATATGATTATCTAGTGGTTCCCCCTCTTCACTGTGGCCTATTTTTTTTTTTTGTTTGTTTGGTGCCTCAGTGAAAGCACCACTGATTCTGCACCTTCGTCATGCTCAGCTGAGCTGCGGGGCTTCCCAATGTGATTAGCTAAAAATTGGCACCAGATCCGGGCATGGAAAAAGTGATTTATGGGTATGTTTTAAGTTGGCAAGCAATTTTAGCAAGCCTCTCAGTGGCTGGTTGAACTCAGTTTGACCTGTCCATTCTCGCCTCTCTGTACTTGTTGTCGAAAGCCTCTGGAGTTGCTGTTGGGCTTGATTTCAACTTTTCCTCACGTCCCGCTTCATTAGATCACCTCCATATGTACGCATGAGGTTCAGCTCCCCCCGCTGCGAGCCTCTGCTGTTACTATCCATAATTCACATGCTAACATCTCTGCACCTTACGCAGAGCTGGTTTACAGTTGCTATTCCCAAAGCACCCATCCTAATCAAAACAGGGCAGCACCTGCCTGCTCCAATTAACCACTCATATGGCTTATTTTTTTATAATAAGACAGCCCATCAATGGCAGGCTACATAAAGCAAAACATGTAATTTATTCCCTGCAGCAAGTCACAAATACAGGAATCTTCACTTGTGCAGTCTTTAAGAATATAGTGGTAACCCTACTTATGAGTTTAATCCGTGCAGGAGCCGAGCTCGTTAGCTGGTTTGCTCGTTAGCTGGATGCATTTTCCCCATAAGAATACATGTAAAACTGATTAATCCGTGTCAGCCGGCCAATATACAGTATACTTTAATATGTAAATAATGTGTTTATATGGGTTTTTAAAACATAAACGAGACGATGACGATGCTCGTGTAGGCTGGCGGCTAAGGAGGACAGGAGGACGGGCGTACGTGTATGGCATGGTTACACTTATCATATGAAAAGTAAAAGTAAAATGTATCTAACTTTCTTGTTCACTACATTTTGCTGTCTTTGTGTCACTTTCCCTAGCACTTTCACTTTCACTGGACAGCAGTCAAAGGTAATGACTGACCTCTTCTTCTACACTAGCATCTAGGGGATGCTACGACCGCCGCGCCCCTAGCGGTTGGCATACTTGAACTAATTTACGCTACTCGTTACTTGGACTTTTACACATTACCTGGAACAAAAATATTCCGATATCTCGACTCGTTACCTGGAATACTCGTTAGTAGGGTTACCACTGTATCACATTTGGAAGAGATTTTCATTTCTATAACTGTCAGGAGCTCAGCTGTAATACAGAAGTACTAATAGGCCCATGTTCTTAATTTTTCTTGTCGTTCTATGTTTTGGTGCCGTTATATAATCAGCCATAACATTAAAGCAAACTTGCCACTATGGCTAATATACTATTCTCCTTGTGTCACCAAAACAGCTCCAACCCACCGAGTCCTAGACCTCTAAAGTTGTCCTGTGATCAGATCAGATCAGATCAGATATACTTTATTGATCCCTTGCGAGAAATTCAGGTGATACTGTGATACAGTACACACACTAATAAACAGAGCTATAATTACTGTATTGTACTCAAAGGTACCTCAAAGGTCCATTTTAGCCTCTTTGGATACAGAATTGTATCTTAACTGGTACAAAAACCCTGGGTACAACAATGGAATGGTTCTCTATTGTACCTCAATAAGGTACAGCCCCAGTGACAACCTTTATACTGACAAATTTGTACTAATTTTCTTAATGTGCATGGACCTGCTCATGAATTGTTTCTTCTAAAATGCTGCTTTTGTTGGTGTAAGTGTCTCTACTGTTTAAGGCCTTGTACTAGACTTTGGAGCATTGCTCTGAGGATTTGATTGCATCAAATGAGAAGAGCTATACAGAGGTCAGGGTGTTCACCACCTTCCAGAGAACAAAGTTCTATCGCTCAATGCTGGGGGGCTTTATACTGCTCTAGCCCATGCCTGGCATTAGACATGATGCCAATAGATTAATGTTTATCTGCTCTAGTCCTGTTCCACTGGCAGTACTTCTCTACATAAAAATGAATGTATTTAAACTTCATTTATTAATAAAACTATTCATTAAAATAGTTATTGACAAATAGGTTGTTTGAGGCTATTCATCAACATGGATAATTACTAGGGATGAGCTAGTACACCACTATCAGTATCTGTTTGTTTTCAACCATTTAAATTGTCTGCGTACTCGGAGTGGGCGGGGCCTAAACAGGAATTAGGCATGGTTTAACTAGAAGTGGGTGGGGCCTAAATTGGTACATTATTTAAAGTCTGAAATTGATATGGATTGCTCAGAAGTTGCTATATGTATTGTTTATTTGAAAACATTTTACAGAACAGCCTCAAAATTGAGTTTCAAATCAATGTTTTTGATCACAAAAGTAAGAGAACTATTTAAATAAAAAAAATTTATAAACTCAGAACAATTAATATTTTTAAGTGCATGAATGAATACTCATGCAGTAGGAACTTGTGAACTACTAAGTATGAATGAAAGAGTTGTCCTACTCAACACAACTTCCTTTTTTATTTATGTATTTACTTTTTTTTTATTTTATTTTATGATCAAACAGATTTTTTTCTTTCAATTATTTATTTATATTTACTACCCAATGTTCTTGGCATTTTTTTCCACACAAAGTTAAACAATGTTGATTAAGGTGTGTGTGTGTGTGTGTGTGTGTGTGTGTGTGTGAGACTGAGGAGAGGAAGTGAGAGTGAGAGTGCGGCACAGCTCTGGCAGAGACGTGTCTGTGTAGGGAGGGGTGGGCGCTCGGTGTGACTGGCCAATCACAGATCTTGAAGACAGTCAGTTACCCAATGAGGATTTTCCTTCAGCATGAGCACGGATATTGACGAGTTTTACTTGTATTGTGATCGTACTCGTCACAAATGCTTCATACTGGATACTCATCTGAAACTAGTATCCGGCTCAACCCTAATAAGTACCAGTCTTTCTATACGATAAATAAATGATGAATAAAACTATTTGTGTTTACACAGAAACTTAATGTGACACATTTACATTTGAGGCATTTAGCAGTCGCTCTTATTCAGAGCGAGTTACAGTTGGGGGTTAGGTGTCTTGCTCAGATCTCTAACCACCAGACCACGACTGCCCCACTGTGACACCTTCTGGCCACCTATACTCACTAATGAGGTATAACCTGCAACAATGATCAAGAATGTCTTGTTTAACCTACAAATGATTAAATAAATGCTTGACCTTCATTGTTCATCATATTCTATTTCATGCAATAGTAGAGGTATCTTTATAGCATTCACTTTGTCAGCCATGATGAAGGCACGTGGGTTGCAGGTGAATGATGTCTGACTTGACAGCTCTTATCCCCCCCCCCAACCTGCACCTGGCTTCTCTCGCTGATCAGCAAGGCACAGTTCATCTCCAATAAGCCTAATGTTTTTGCTCAGTTGTTAATGTCAGTCTGAACACTAAGCAAACGTGTACAAAAATGTAACAGTGTATCATTTTCTTGATTTGACTGGACCTTCCCAACCATCTCACTGTGATGTCACAACCATGACAAATTAAAAATAAGCTATGAAACAGCTTAAGCTCATTAATGGGCTGTATTTAAAAGGTAGTGAATGTGACATGTTGGTACTTCAACAATGCATTGTATTTGCTCTTAGTGTTTATAAAAAGACAATTAAAACGTCTGTTTTCTAAGACATGGCCCCTTTAAAGTCAACACAAACATTACACTAAATGACCATGTCACTGCTGTCTATATATAGCCGGTACCCAATGTCCAAGAGTTCCACAGTGACCCCCACCATCTGCCATCACACAGAGCCACAAAATGGCAAACCGTGGGCTGGCCAGGCAGGTAATTCAAGGTTACCGTGCCAACTGCTCCCGCTGACCCCCTATCAGGCACAGATGCAGGTCCTCGCTGGGTGCTCCTCACACACACCGACATGGCCTCTATCTATTACCCTCTCCAGGCTGACACACACACCTCGCGCACCACTGACAAACTCTTTCACATTTTTATGGACTTGAAGTGGAAATAAAAGTGAGCAGAAAAAGTACCAGGATGTCCACAAGAGCCGAGTTATAAAACAGTCCATTTATAGTTTTGTTTACATGTGATTAGCCACACCTTCCACAGGACCAAACGGTTATCCACACACATCTTTCCCCTGATAGCAAATGACTGATGGCCCAGTTCTGAGACACACTACTTTCATTGGGCCACATACTGCCATGGCACGATGGTGCTGCAACACAGCCTCATTTAAAGTAAATTAAACCATAACTCAGGAGTGATGGGACTGGAGGGCAACAGTTGGACCAATTTTGACCCAAAATAGAAATGGTGTCCAAACATTTGGGCCACATGTGGCCCAGAGTTCAAATGCTTAATCTTAGATATGACTGCTACATCCAGGCCCACAATACACTTGCCATTTCTATAACTGACCTGTAAGTGTGGGACGTATTTAGTCTAGAAATGTCTGCTATCTGGGTTGTTTGCATAATTACATTCTTTTACATTTTTGATGCCATTGCCATGCAAAGAATATGTTAGCAAGTGAAACGTACTAGTCTAAATGACATCTAGCCTAAATATATATAACTTCTGACAATGTCAATAAGTTTATTACTAAAATATGTAGTTAGATTATTTTATTAAAATAACTTTATTCGCCACTTTCACAATTCCCAGAATGCACCGCGCAACTGGCAACATCCGGTTCACCATTTTCTCTTGTTTTTCTCTTGTTTATGTCTGTCCCAGCTACGCTAGTAGTGTAGCTTAGTATTGATAGCATGCAACACGATAGCTTGCAACAACGTGTTTACACTAAAAACTCACTGCATAAATTGAAAATACAAGTTGACACAACAAGATATGATGTTTAATATCCAAAGAAATATTACCTGCATATAGTTACAAAAGCTAGTAGATATCACGTAAGTATTTACTTACCAAATAAAGTTGTAAACAGTGTATGTAGCGTAGCTGGCACAGACATCAATGGTGAACCGGATGTTGCCGGTTACGCGGTGCATTCTGGGAATTGTGAAAGTGGCGAATTAAGTGAAATGATCTCAATTTACTGCCAAATTACTTATACTTACTTTTTACTTAATATTTGTTTCCATCAAGGTTTGAATTGAGAGAGGGTGGAGCTGGGGGATTCTGACACCTATACACAGTAAATCTGCCAGTGTTAAATCATTACATTTTGACACCCTCTGTGTTAATTTAACTCTAATAGTGTTGATTTAACACCGACATATTTACTGTGTATAAGAGCAACCTAGATCCTTTCTGGTTTGTCATTTGAGCTACCATGGAAGGTGTTTGAAAACCATTTCCTTCAAAACTGGCCCAACTTTTCCTTCCCATCACCATGATTCCAAGATAGTATGTGGCCCATGAAAGTTAGTGTGGGCCAGAACTGGGTCTTCAGTCATTTGCTATCAGGGAAAAGTCACTCCCCTACTCAAACAGCACCTTTTCAGCATTGGGATGATACTGAAGTGCTACTACCTCCCTCCCTGGACTGACTTTGAAGTACTAACACCCCCACTTCACCCGGTGACCCCATATCTCATCATAGATATGAAGACTAGATTTAGGTGGTCATTGATTCTGGAGAAATGGTGCTTTGACAAATGATTCTGCGCAAGCAAGCGGTCATAAGAACCTTCACAAATGTTAGTATAACCCTAGCGAGCACGACACAGCAAGAAACACAGCAGCGTTCTCATCACGTTTCATGTCTTTCAAATCTGCATGAAGCTAGTCATCTACTTTTTGACAGTTTCTTGTTCTAGTTCAACCTCAAATGTTTCAGCAGTTACAGTCAGACACCTCAAGCACCTTTGAGAATAGGAAGCCTTCAGCCTTGTCAACTTATCTCCTCCTCTCCACTGTTGAAAGCTTTCACCAATACTGATGCGGAGCTTTGCAGATCCACAGAGATCCTTGTCTTTGGCTGTTTCAGCATGCTTCAACACATGGTCCCTCCCCTTCCCCCTGTCCTGTGCAGAAGAATGGAGATACAAGGAGATATTGACTGAATTATGAATATTACAAATATCATAATTCACTGAAGCATAAAATAATTATTATACAGTAGATCTTCTATTATGTTTTGAAATGAATGTTTTTCAGGGAAAAACTACTTTTTGACAGTCGGGACCTTTCAGTACAGAATAGAATCTGAATGCAGTTCCATTAGAACTGTAGAATTAATTTCTAAAGCAAGTCGAGAACATTGACTGTAGAATTCTAAGGCTTAAAAGCTCGGTGTCTTCATACTTTTGACAGTGGGAGATTGTATTGCTGGAGGGGCTTCAGGAAGAACAAATGTTTGTGGATCAGATTCAGTGTGCTGGCGGACAGTCTTCAATAGCATTGTGAAAATGACGGAGACACAGCTTGGGGGCTTCACATCATTGGTGGTAATGACTGAAGACTCTCTCAGGCTTTCTTGTGGCCCGTGCCGTCCGTCGATGTGGAACATCAATCCGCAGCCTCTTCGCCGTCTTCCCACAATGCCAGCCGTTTGTTTTCTTCACTCGCAATCGTTATAGCTTGTAAATTTGATTGTGCCGTAATGACGTCCCGCCGACAGCTCAGCCACAAACAGAGTCCAGCAATGAGAAATGAAATATTCCTGATTTTAATGAGATAACTATGTCTGTCTGTCTGTCTGTCTGTCTCTGTCTGTCTCTTTCTCTCTGTCTGTCTCTCTGCCTCTCTCTCTGTCTGTCTCACCGTCTGACTCTCTGTCTCTCTGTCCGTTTGTTTCTTTGTCTCTGTCTTTCTTTGTCTCTCTGTCTCGCTCTCTCTCTGACTGTCTGACTGTCTATTTGTCTGTTTCTGTCTTTGTCTCTCTCTGTCTGACCGTCTGTCTCTGTCTCTCTGTCTGTCTGTCTCTATTTGTCTCTGTCTGTCTCTTTGCCTCGCTCTCTGTCTGTGTCACTGTCTGTCTTTCTGTCTCTCTGTTTCTCTGTCTCACTGTCTGACTCTCTGTCTGTTTGTCTGTTTGTTTCTTTGTCTCTCTGTCTCGTGCTCTCTCTGACTGTCTATGTCTATTTGTCTGTCTCTGTTTCTCTGTCTCACCGTCTGACTGTCTGTTTGTCTGTCTGTTTCTTTCTTTGTCTCTGTCTGTCTTTCTGTCTCTCTGTCTCTCTCTCTTTGACTGTCTGTCTGTCTACAGTATTTGCCTGTTTCTCTCTTTGTCTCTCTGACTGTTTCTCTGTCTGACTATCTGTGTCTGTCTCTCTCTGTCTTTCAGTCTCTGTGTATCTGTCTGTTCCTCTATTTGTATCTATCTATCTATCTATCTATCTATCTATCTATCTATCTATCTATCTATCTATCTATCTATCTATCTATCTATCTATGTTTGACTATCCTCTCACTTTTGCTCTTTTTTCTGTCTCTCTGTTGTGCTCTGTCTTTTCTCTGTCTTTCTTTCTATGCCTCTCTCTGTCCCTCTCTCTGTCCGTCTCTCCTTCTTTATCTCCTACTATCTCTATCTCTCCCTTTTTGCTCTCTCTGTCTGTCTCCGTATATATCCCCCTCACCCCCCTGGTCTCGTCTGCAGGTTTTGTCAGTGCTGGAACAGAATGTCTGTGTTTTCACTGGAATCAGTAAACAGGTTTAACTTTAAATGGTAATAAGGTAGCATCGTTTCCGCTGCCGTCTCTGTCTTTTTTTGCACGCGTCAAATAAAAGCAGAGCAGCTATGCTCTGGCTCCTCTCTTTCTGAGGATTAGCAACTAAGGAGCTAAAGAAGCCTCACACACACACACACACACACACACACACACACACACACACACACTTTACATCACAGTCTGAATAAGGCAGCTATATGAAGATGAAATGGAATCATTTTATATCATTCTTTTCATCTGAGAGAGAGAGAGAGAGAGAGAGAGAGAGAGAGAGAGAGATGGACAGACAGAGAGTGGGCAGAGAGATAGAGATAACAAAATAATAATATAAGAGACAATATAAATGCACTGTTGAAGGTACAACATGGTCCTCCATGTCCTATTCCACACCTTAAAGGGATGGTTTACCCAGAAGTCTTATCTGCTTTTGTCCCATTTACTACAGATATAGTCCGTAGACAACACATATTTGGAGTCCAAATTTTACTTCTGTAGTTTAGAACTGCAGCTGAGAGGCTAAACCTGCTAACAAACACTAAAACTCAGTAGTCACTTAAGTAGTCCAGCCATTTATGTAAACATACATCACTGAAACTTCTCTCAACCCACCCAGCGTTCCCCTTTTTCACGCTTGATTTTCTACACACTCAGAAATCTGTTCTCATATAACTTGTTGAATCATTTGATGAAGCTAAGTAAAATAAAGCTGTTCCACTCTCATAGGATTCAGGTGTGACATCCCTATAACACACATTGCACACATGGGTGGCTTCATGGTTATCACATTCTCCTCTCAGCACTGGCATCTTGGATTTGACTTTCTTTCCATGTTCTCCCCGTGTGTTTCATCCAGGGTTTCCCTTTTCCTCCCACACTTCAAAAACGTAGAGGTCAGGTGAATTGGTTACTCTAAATTGCCCTGTTTTGAATGTGCATGTGCCCAGCAGTGATGGCATAGTTACATTGAAAAAGTAATCTGATTACTGATGACTCCTTTAAAAAGTAACTTACAAAGTAGTTTACTTAGATTACTTGATTTTAAAAGTAACTAAGTTAGATTACAAGTTACTTTATTAGTTACATTCAGCAGCTGCAGACAATAACTCACGCCACCTCTACATAAAAAATGACAACTAGTTTAGCCAATACTCACTTTATTGGAAATGCATTTTTAACAGCAACAATGTATCTCCTGACATTTAAAGTTGAGCTTAAAAACTATTTCCCGAAAAAATGCATGTTTTATATATAAAAAGATGGTTTCTCTTGAATTATCTTAAATATAATTTTTTTAATAAAAAATAAAATACAGTCTTTCTTGACTTCACTTAACATTCACTTAACAAATACTTGTTTTTATAAATCTTTCTTGACCTGACATATTTAACTGTTAACACTCTATTGGCAAAACTGAACATCGAATCTGTTGTTCACAAAACAGTGTATATGGTAATGAGTTATAATCTTCAAAATTAAAATAAATAAACATTTGAAGTGTATCAGTCTGTGTGTAATGAATGAATATAATAGACAAGTTTCACTTTTTGAATGTAATCACTGAAATAAATAAACTTTTTCATGATAGTCTAATTTTATGACCAGCACCTGTATATACTGCCCTCACAACTTATTCAGCTCTCCCCACTTTTTACACTGAAGTACAGCTTCTGTTGTATATGGGCCAATTACTAAAAATGATTAAACCTTTTATCTTTGGGTATTTACCAGTAATTTAATTTTTGGACTTTTGGTTTAAGATATTTCAATTGCATGAGACAGTTTTTGTAATATTTTGGTTTAAACTAGATAAATTAATGTTTCTTATGTGTTAGTTCATAGTGTAGTACTGCAGTGTCAGTATAAAGGGTTACTGTCTCTTTAAGAAAAACGCTGTTTTGTTTTAACAAGTGAGTAGGAGACGTTTGCTGTGGAAGACCGTAGCCTATGGCAAGCTGTTTTAGCCTAAAGTGACACCAGCGATACAAGTCTTAATTCAGTTTTTACTAGTAAGAACTCTTAATTCAAGATCTCTCTAATGCAGTTTTTACTAGTAACAACTCCCATTTCAGATAACAATTATGACATTTTTATTAGTAAGAATAGAGACTTACATATCCATAATTCAATTCTGACTAGTCACATTGCCAGGTAGACATATCTTTAATATAATTCTGACTAGTCATAATTCTCCATTGACTTGCATTGAATTTCACCCTCTTATATCTGTAATAAAATTGTTACTAGTAAAAACTCCAATTAGAGATATCTGCAATTGTATGTTTACTAGTACAAATATAATTTCAGATATCTACAATTAATTATTACTAGTAACAAGTACAGGTCCACATATCCATAATTGAATTCTGACTAGTAAAAATGTGAATTCAAGAGCTCTCCAATTACGTTTTTAC
>BRDA01032784.1:0-10958 GCA_036984385.1 Crenuchus spilurus | reverse complement strand
AGGTCTTAAAATTGCTGTTGGGAGAAGGCACCCTTCAAATATGAGAGACTTGGAGCAGTTTGCAAAAGAAGAGTGGTCCAAAATTCCAGTTGAGAAGTTTAAGAAGCTTGTTGATGGTTATAGGAAGCGATTGATTTCAGTTATTTTTTCCAAAGGGTGTGAAACCAAATATTAAGTATTTAATCCACACAAAGGAAATAAACATGTGTATAACAAAACACGTGTAACTGCAATACTTTTCTGGGAGAAATACTTCATTTTCTGGAAAAAAATTCAGGGGTGCCAACACTTTCGGCCATGACTGTAAATGGGGTGCATTTCCCAAAAATATTGCACAACCACTTGATAACTATAATTTGGCTGTTTTGTTTTAAATCTCTTTCATTTAAAGTGTCTAATGGTAACTGAAGTAATATTTCCCATAAGAAATAATGTAAATCCAATAAATTTGCTCCAGACACTCCAAAATATTAACAAAAAATAAATTTTATATAGAAAAACTAGTTTTACACACAGAACACAATGAGAAATAAACACAAAAAAAATGAAATAGATACATGAACATTTAACATGAACTCTTACCCTTGGCGTATTGAAATGTGTCCAGAGACGTTTGTTCCTGGTTACAGGACTGTATCCAAACTTATAATTGGAACTAACTGCAGAGCACACAGAAGCTAAAGAGCTTCAAAATCAAACCAAAAAACTCGAAAGTCACCCAAACAAAAGGGCTAGTAGGAGTACTGCATGTCAAACTAAAGGGACGGCGTGCAGCAGTATCATCTGAAAACAGGTGCAAAATAAATTACGACCATAAACCCAGAGAAGGGGTGTACAAAACAAACGCTGGCTCACTCTTGTAACTACCTAGTAAGTGAGGCTCATGCTGGCATCTTATAGGCACACTGTGGATGCTCTGTTTTTGTGAAATTAGCAACAAGCCATGGGCCAACAAAAACAGGATGGATGAATGATAACTAGGACAAAATTTTCCCAGTTTATGATAACCAAATTTTAAGATAACCAGGACAAATGATAACTGAGGTTCCACTGTATTTAATTATGATTCTTGTTCAATGTTGCATTTGGGAAAGGCAGCCCTAAATTGTATTGAACATAAACTCTGAGTAACATCTGAAATTGAAACAAGCCAAAAACCCTTAATAAATTTGAGTAATGTTATAAACAAATACTGTATATCTTATACAATATGGGTCTGTACAAGACTAGATAAAAAAAAGTTTGTGGCAGATCACTGAAATCCAATCCCTAGTCAATTAATTATCCCGGACAAGCCCCCCAATTTGTGTACCCTAAGATAGAGGTCTGCATTACCGCGGGACTCCCGGGACCCATTACAATATCTTGGGTGGCACGTTAACGGGTTAGTGGTTAGCACGTTCGCCTCTCAGTGCTGAGGTCTTGGGTTCAAGTCCACATCTGAGCGGAGTTTCCATGTTCTCCCCGTGTCTGCGTGGGTTTCCTCTGGGGACTCTGGTTTCCTCCCACAGTCCAAAAACATGGAGATCAGGTGAATTGGATACTCTAAAAAAAATGACCCTGGTGTGTATGAATGTGTATGTCTTTGTATGAATGTATGCATGGTTGGCACTCTGTCTCTGGGTGATTCCCCCTAGTGCTCGATGCAGTCCTCCAGGTGGACGGTTGCTTCTGGTTGAGAGTACACTGTGCGCGATTGGCTGCCGCTTCTCGCCGGTGTGTGTGGTTGAGTGTGTGTACATGGATTTTGCTGATTGTAAAGCATCCTTGGGTATCTAGAAAGGCGCTATATAAGTGTAACGTTCATTCATTCATCTTGTGGCGCTGGACCACAATTAATCGTCTCTTGCGTGAGCATTTGGTAAGTCAGTCAGTCGTCGCGGGAGCAGGATGAGACATACATGTTGAAAAATCCCGCAAATTACTAAATAGTCTAGAAAATGATGAGAATCATGCAGCTAAACAGTCAGTAAAACAGTCAAAATACTGGCGGAGCATCACGTGAACAGACGTTCAGTCTCTCTCTTCACTCACACACACACAAACCCGCGTGCTTTCTCTTTCTCTCTCTCTCTGTCACACACACACACACACACACACACACAGACGCACACGGGCTCTCTCTGCCCTAATAATTATTCATTAGGCCATGATGTTAAAAATTAGATTTGATTGGCCATGTTGAGGGTGACATCACCCAGAAGCACTTGTGGGTTGTACACGGTGATAAAACAGTTATAAATTGTTCATATCGGTTATTTTATGCAGTTGTGTTGTGCTGGCTTAGTGTTCTATTAATGTAGTCATCATCCTGTGTTGGTAGATGTGATTAATTTGTTTATGTGTATATGTGAGATGTGCAGTAGCATTGATCTCATCAGCAGCTCAGAGTATATTATATATGTATCTGGTTTTTATGCAAAGTGTTCTCCAGTAAAGAATAATAAGACTGTTCTATATTATACTGGATTTACTAAGATACCTTTTCTCTACCAGCACAATATGTAAGTAAGTTCTAAACTCTGTGTAGTTAATCAGATTGATGTGAGGATCCGGGGCAGTACTAGGGTGGGGCTATGGAGCAATAACTCTGGGTCTTTTCTCAATATCTCCGGATCTTACATCCAACCCAGAACCGATCCAGCAACATCCGCTCCCCTCCTTCTGTCTTTCTGAACGAGACACACTGGAGGACAAACTAAAAACTCGCACAGGCTGAACAAACCCCCCCCACCGTGAGGACTGCAGGTGTGATCGGGCAGACATGTTTATGTGGCGGGCGGGAGCGGGACCAAATATGACCATTTTATCATGGGAGCGGTCGGGAGCAGGACGAAAAACATGCAGGAGCAGGACTAAAAAATCTGTCCCGTGCAGACCTCTACTGTAGAGACATTTTTTGTCTGGAGAGCTTGACATTATAAACAACAAACAAATCTCATCTCAGCCTTCTCAAAACACTTAATTTTACTATTTTTCTATTACATTTTGTAACATCTCCAGATGGAGCAATCAAATCCCCCACATTCCTGGTTTCACCTCTGATGAATGTGTTCTTGTATAAATCTTTTTGTTATTCAGTAAGTTTAGACAATTGAAGGGCTTTTCAGCACAAAGTGTGAAAATCCAATTTACTGCCTGACAATTTCACATTTTGTTGTTCTCTAGAGTGTAATGAATATGACTGGACAGCAAACTCTGGATGCGATTCTCAACAGCAACTTCACAGTCTTGCCACAAAATGTGAGGAGTCTTTTGATGTATATAACACCTTGAAATGAAACATGTATTTGTGCTTGGATATCTGACCATGCATATCTCTCTTGGGATGCACTAGGTTGTGGTTTCCATTTTAAGTAAAATTATGAATGATACTATGACAAGTGGAGCAACCTCAGATGACAAAGTGGCATATGCTAATAAAGTCCTGATGGCCACTGAGAAACTGCTGTCTGCACTGGTGGTGAATGTAGAAACCTTCAATGTCACACCCATAGTTCTACCCAATTTAGGTAAACAGGAAACTACTAGAACATTAAGCAGTCTATTACGGTATCTTAGATGTCACTGTTGAGAACTTATAGCTCAGTAACGGTTCTCTTTGGGATTTTAGTAGTTTGGTAAATTAGAACCAAGGCTATAGAATGAGACTGTCTTGTCTGATTATCTAACTTATGGCTTTTATTTTTCAGAGATTCAAGTTGTCATGGTCGGACCAAATGCTTCTATGGCAAAAATCCCTCAGATCAACACAAGCATGGTTCAGTTGAATATTGATCTCATTGCGATTGCAGAGAACAACAAAGGTATTCACGCACACACACACACACACACACACACACACACACAGAGACGCACACACACACAGTGGAGGAAATAATTATTTGATCTCTTGCTGATTTTATAAGTTTTCCCACTGACAAAGATATGAGCAGTCTATAGTTTATATGGTAGGTTTATTTTAACAGTGAGAGATAAAATATTTTTTAAAAATACAGAAAATTACATTGTATAAAATATAAGACTTAATACTTGGTGGCAAAAAACTGGTGCCAGAGGGAAGAAGGTTGTCATTCAGGATTTTACAGTACGTGACTCCATTCATTATCACATTGATGCAGTGAAATAGTCCTGTGCCCTTAGCAGAGGAACACCCACAAAACATAATGTTTCCACCTCCATGCTTGACAGTGGGGATAGTGTTCTTTGGGTTAATGTCAAAGAGCTCAATTTTTGTCTTATCTGAACACAACACCTTCTCAGACCACAATCACTCTCAGAATCATCCAGCTGATCAATTGCAAACCAGACAGGCCTGCAAATGTGCCTTTTTGAGCTGGAGGACCTTGCGGGAACGGCAGGATTTTAATCCATTATGGCGTAATGTGTTACCAATGGTTTTCTATGTGACTGTGGTCCCAGCTGCCTTAAGATTATTAACAAGTTCTCCACATGTAGTTTTAGGCTGATTTCTCACCTTCCTCATTATCAAGGATACCCCAGGAGGTGAGATTTGGTATGGAGCCCCAGATCAAGGTCGATTGATAGTCATTTTGTATTTCTTCCATTTTCTTGCAATGGCACCAACAGTTGTCTCCTCACACAGCGTCTCACTTATGGTTTTGTAGCCCATTCCAGCCTTGTGCAGGTCTATGATCTTGCCCCTGACATCCCTAGAAAGCTCTTTGGTTTTGACTATGTTGGAGAGGTTAGGGTCTGATTGATTAATCGAGTCTGTGGACAGGTGTCTTTTATACAGGTGACAATTTAAGACAGCTGTCTTTAATGCAAGTAACAAGTTAATAAGGAGCGTGTAACTAGTCTGTAGGAGCCAGAACTCTTAATGATTGGTAGGGGATTAAATACTCTCTGTGAAATGCAAATAAATGTATATATTTTATGTAATGTACTTTTCTGGATTTTCTTTTTAATATTCTATCTCTCACTGTTAAAATAAACATACTCTTAAAATTATTGACTGTTCATATCTTTTTCAGTGAGCAAAGTTAAAAAATCAGCAAGGGATCAAATAGATATTTCCTCTACTGTATGTATGTATCCCATTGAATCCCACTGGCTTCTTTACACAAACAACTATGAATAATGAAGATATGGTGATAAGGATGTGGTAGTGGTGTGTTAGTGTGTGTTGACTGGAGATTGAAAACACTGCATGCACTCACTCTCCACTCTGTTAGACACACTTACCTTGTGGGTCCACCTTATAGATGTAAAGTCAGAGACAGTAGCTTAGCAGTTTCTGCTGATCTGCTAGTTCTTCACTGATGATGCTGTTGGCTGGTTTGTGCAGTATTTGCACTATTCATTCACATATTAACACACCATCATGTCAACGTCACTAAAAATTATCCACCACAAATAATAGCTACTCTGTGGTGGTCTCCATCCTGGGTTTGGTCAGTCTTGATAAAACTTACATGTGACTTTTGTGGACACTATCTCCTCAATAAAGACTGCTTTGTTTGTCATTTGTGAAGTCTCCAACACCATTCCCGGAACAAATAAAGCTTAAGCTACACTTCAGACCCAGTTTTTATTCATTTTTTAAAGCTTAATGTGTCCTAAACCACTTCTACTAGTCAGGGAGACCTTCATTAAGACCTGGATGAGGTTTGAGTGAGTTGCGAGAACTCTACTGATGTACTTTTACAGAAATGACTGGGCTACAGCTGAACATTTAACATGGGCTAAACATTTTGATTCTTGTGTCATGGCTGACAGACTACATCTGGGGTAAGTAGAATAAGTAGTCATTTCTTTGGGGAACCATGTCTATAACAGACATTTTTGACTTTCAGGATCAGCTGCTGTGGGCTTCATATCCTACCTCAGCTTGTCAAACATGCTGGATCCCAGCCTCTTCAGTTCAACTGAGCCAACAATAAAAACCATGATGTCTTCAGTGGTGTCAGCGACGGTGGTCAAGACCACCAACCCACAGCTGCCCTCACCAGCCAATTTCACATTCGTGCACACTGCAGTTGAGTTTCCTGACTTTCTAATGAATACTACGCTTCAAACAGGTTTCAAAGAGCAAGTAACATGTTTGTTTATTAGCTCAAAGCCACATTTAACTTGACTCCGAACAGGAAATTGACCCTGAGGGTACACTGTCCTGTGTATACTGGAACAACACTGAATGGATTGTAGATGGCTGCAGCCTCATCCAGACCAACAGCAACTACACTGTGTGCTCCTGCGTTCACCTGTCAACGTTCGCCCTCATCATGCAGACTACACCACTGGTAAGACCCAAGGAGAGACCCACAACAATGATTGAGCAGTCAGTCTTTTGGCTAATATGTATTTTGTTATAGGAAAGGTGGAGCAAAAGATGCAACGCCACTGAAGAACCTCTTATTGTAGTGGTTCATTGAGATTAGTAAATGAGAAGAGCCACAATGTAAATGTTCTAGAAATGTTTATCGGTTCTTCCTAGAACCTTTACATTATGTGGACGTGCATCAAATTGTAACCCATCAAATCAAAGTACTTGATTCAAGATGTCACAACATGAAAAGAAAGTGTAATTGAGCAATAAAGTCTTTATGGCAGGGTGTGTAAAAATGATCAACACTTTAGTTATAATAAAACTTTTGTCTAGAAAGGAGATAGTAGTCAAACAACCCAAATAAACAGTATTAATCAATAGATTAGGATATTGGTCCATACAACAACCTCAATAAATTGAAAATGAAAAGTAAAAGGAATCTTCTGGATGAAGGCAAACACCTGATGCACTATTATCTTGCAGGATGATAGCTCCTACGACCTGTACAACACAATAGCTGTGTCGGTGGGGCTGGTGTTCCTGAGTTTGTCCATTTTAACCTTTGCTCTCTGTGGACGGAACCTGAGATCGAATAACACAGCTCGGATAAACTTGTGCATCAGCCTGCTTCTGGCTCAGCTGCTCTTCCTCCTCACGCAGAAATTCCTGCAGTACATACATCCTATACAGGTGAGGACAATTGTGTTCATTCTATTCAATTTCTTGTTCTGAGAGCTAATGTGTAAGGCCATCAACCTGGCTTTTAAAGATCTGCCTTTCCAGAGACTTTGAATCCAGACTTTTTCCAATGAACGGGTTCTTTCCTACAAAGTAAGAAATGGACCAGACCCTCTCTACATAATGGCAATGGTCAAGTCACACCTCGAACCCTTTGGGCTTCTAGTATGGCTCGGCTTGATCTGCCATCCTTAAGACATGGAAGATTGGCATCAAGATTCTTCTCTGTGCTGGCATCCAGGTGGTGAACAAACTCCCACTGGTTGTTCTAACAGCAGAGTCTCTCACAGTCTTCACACACAGACTGAAGAGCATCTCTTTGTGCAGCACTTAAGCAGCACTAGTTTAAACACTTATTGTAATGTATTGTAAAGCTCTTATATTGTGTATAATTGTGTGTCTTTCCTTCTTTCTAGGTATTACTGATGGTTTAGTTCTAACAGTGTCTGAACTGAAGAGTAGTTTAACTCTAATCTGTCTGTACTAGCTGAGATCATTCTCTTAATGTAAACAAAACACTGTTGTACATCACTCTGGATAAGAGTGTCTGCCAAATGCTGTAAACGTTAACATAACCGTTCTTCTCATAGTGTCAAGTCAAAATGTATTAATATAGCGCTTATTAAAAGTCATGTCACAGAGTTATAAATAACACAAGAATGTGAAAGCCCCAGTGAACAAACCAACGGAGAAAGTGGCAAGACTCCCTCAGAGCTGGAGGAACCAGACTCACATGGACTCATACTCCCTCATCAACTACTTATAAGTTCTTGATAGACAGCCATCATACAATCCCATGATGCTCTTGTAGTGTAGGTAATAATGCTAATAATAATAATGGTAGCAGCAAATGGAGTCCAGATAAACTTCAGTGTGGTCAGTAGTGTACAGCATCTGGAGCAGGTCATAACAGTGTGTCCAGAGTAAGAGAGCTTCTGTTTGGTTGTCTGTCTGACTGAGTTTGGGAATGCTGGGAATAACAGTGTTTTGTATCTTTCTTCAGTTGTTATGTGCAGTGCTGGCAGGTGTTCTGCACTTCCTCTTTCTCTCTGCTTTCGTGTGGATGTTATTTGAAGCTGTCCTGCTCTTCATGCGTGTGAGGAACCTAAAACAGATCAGATCTAAGCAGAAAGATATGCTTAGCTGGAAGTGTATGACAGTGCTTGGATATATTATTCCTCTGGTGGTGGTGGGCGTGTCTGTCGGACTGTTTCCTGATGGATATGGCAGTGCCCAGTAAGTGTGCTTTCTTTCTTTGTAAAGAACTTGTAGGAACATTGCATGTTTAAAAAACAAAAACAGACAAAAGCCCTATTGGGAAGTTTATCAGGGGGCAGCCTTGATCTGGTGGTGGGGGCATCCATGGTCTGGTGGTAAGGGGCAGCGCTGGCCTGGTGGTGGGGGGGCAGCCCTGGCCTGGTGGTGGGGGGTAGTCTTGGCCTGGTGGGAGGGGGGGGGCAGCGGTGGCCTGGTGATAATGAGGGGCAGCGCTGGCCTGATGGTGGGGGGCAGCCTTGGCCTGGTGGTGGAGGGTAGTACTGGCCTGGTGGTTGGGGGCAGCCCTGTGTGAAGCTCACACAGTGCAGTGTCCTTATTTACCTCAGGTGGGATGTAGATTGTGTAGGCGATGACTGAGGTAAATTCCCGAGGAAGGTAGAACGGACGAAATAAACTAGCATCTCATCTTTTTGTGGTTTTAGTTTCTTTTCTGTCCAAATAATGCTCTCACAGGTAGAGTATGGAGTGGAAAAACTTCCATCCAGACCAAGTAGATTATTCAGCAACTCTTTACAAGTTTTAATATTTATTGGTTTGTGATTTTTGGTAGTTCATTAAAAAATGAAATATAGCTACTATCAGCCAAAAATCTCAACTTTCCAAAACCAGACATTTGCTTGGTAAATCATGGCATAGACATTTGCATCTGGACAGGACTGAAATTATCAGACATGCTCAGAGTTTGCTAATAACAGTAGATACATCAGCCTTTTGTCATTTTTTCAGCGGACAAGGGCAAAAAATAGCTCTTGTAAAAAAGAAGAAATGACCCCCGGACCACCATGTACATTTAATCCAATCTGAACAAGATCATTATATTCTACTGTTGTTCATGTTTTTTTCTGTGTAGATGCTGGATTAAGACAGACAAGGACTTTGTGTGGAGTTTTCTGGGTCCGGTCTGTATCATTCTTACTGTAAGTCCATCCTAAAGGATGAAATTTTGTCTGTTTTCAATATGGCAATATCTGCAGATGTTTTTTCTGATTTCCTTAATAACATAAACTGCTGGTCATTAAGGTTATAAAGACAAGAAAGACGTGAGATTTTAGAGCAAAATGTATTTGTCAGATTGCTCATGATAAGTTTCCAGGACAAAACAAATGGTCACCTTGCATATTTACGGTGGCTGTAACTTAAAGCTCCTGCAGATGGCACTGCAAAAGAATGATCAGGCAATCCCTGCAGGGTGTGTGAGATGAAGAGGTGGTACAGTGCAGTGAATGTCTCAGATGTTAATGATAAAGGAGTGACTGTACTTGGGGGTTAAAGGTCAGAGTGTGAAGGAAGTAACTGAATGTGCAGGTGTATGAAGTGTACAGTCATACAGGTCTACCAGCAGTGCTAACAATGCCAGTCTACAGGACATTCTCAGAACTGTGGTGGACACACACAAGTCTGAAGGTCTCTTGCAAATTCATCAGAATTCTGATTGTATCTTTATTATTCACCAGATCAACTTGTTCCTCTTCATTATCATCATCATAGCCCTCAGAGCAACCCTGGCATCACTGAACAGCGAACAGTCCCAGCTCAAACAAATGAAGTAAACACATATTAAAGTTATATTTTCATATTCACAGTTCTGAAACTGCTTTTGTTCAAATAAACAATTGAATTGAAATGCAAATACAACACAACCAAGCCAACACAGTCACGTGGGGTCCATATGGGCAGCCCTGCTGGATACAGGCAGGTTTGGTCCATGGGTCAAATGGATGCCATCCAGAGTAAGTGATGGGACCAGGATGGGTTAAACATAGGATTCAGTTGGGTTCTGGCACCTGAGATCACAAAACCCACTATATTGCATTTCTGCAATACACTTAACTGGTCCCTACTAATTACCCATGTACCCACCCATCCAGCACCCATACCTTCCTTGAAGCCAGCTAGCCCACGTTCAACCCACATGGGCCCCACTGAAGTGTGCTAGCTAGGAAGCAAGCAAAGTTACACACTGTCTCATCTCTCCATTTCTCTCTTATCAGAGTTCTCGCCTTTAAAACCCTGATCCAGATTGTCATCCTGGGTTGCCCTTGGATTCTGGGCTTCTTCTCAGAAGGCAGCACAGCTTTGATGATTATCTTTCTGTTCCTGAACTCGCAGCAGGGCACCTTCATTTTCATCGTCCACTGTGTCCTCAACCAAGAGGTCAAGAATGATGTGTACCTGAGAGTCTCAGATCTGTTATTGACATGTGACCTGTTTTTAAATGCTGAAACACGTCTTGTCATAGTTCTTTACGTACTAGTGCATCTCCAAAAAGGAGAATATTGTGGAAAAAGATTATTCATTTATTTTAAGTCATCATCATATAGTATATTTTCATTACACATAAAATGACACATTTCACATCTTTTGTTGTTTACTGTTTGAATAGCAAACTTCATGTGAAATATTCTATTAATTTGAGGTTCTGGACTTGAGCTATAAGGCGTTGTTTTAAAAAATGGCTTCACATATGTCACTTTATGTGTAATGATTATGATATATGACAATTCACCTTTTTAAATTAAATTATGAACACAAATGATGTTTTTCACCATATTCAAATTTTTGGAAATGCACTAAAGAAGCTTTTACATATATATATTTTTTAAACGTCCACACAATGATCCACCATTGTACTCTGTTAAGTGTTATCCAC
>BRDA01032782.1:0-18135 GCA_036984385.1 Crenuchus spilurus | reverse complement strand
TTTCTGTCCTGCTGAAGGTCGACTTCCAGTTACACAAATCTGAGCTGCAAGATGAATCAACATAAATTCCCATTAGTGCTGTGCAGCCTATTTAATATAAAAAATGATTAACATTTAGCATTTATTTCATGTGGCTGCTATATAAAGACCATATGTTTTAGGTGTGAAAATTTTTAAATATAAAGTAAGAGGTGAAAAAAAGTTAATGCATTGCCTGCTTACAGTATAACAATATATCACAATATACTGAATCAGAACTCCTGTACCATGAATTGAAAGGTTCTTGCTAATACAAAGTCATAATTTTTATTTTCCTCTGCATACGTAACACCCTCAGAAATCTGAAGTATTGTAATATTTGGCCTTGTCTGTTTTTCCTCGTGGAGGTCATACAGATCTCTCCACAATGTTACAATTTACTCCCAACAAACAGTTAAATACACACATATACTCACAATCATATGAACTCATTCAATAGTTTATTTATTTATTTATTTATCTCACATTTATAGCTTGGCTTAAAGGCTCTTATTCACTGGCAGTTCAATAGAAACAAAACTCCCTCTCATCATAAAACCAGTCTTTTGCTTTAAGAGCTTTTTTTAAAGACTTGAGAAGTAAAATGACTATTGTGCTTTTCAGTGTCTCGCTTTTCCAATTAAACTATCAGTTATTGGGGAGCGTTTTTGTATTGGGTTTGAATATTAATGTCATACTAGATTAAGATTCCGCAGAAGGTAATTTCAGCAAATTCTAATTTAACAGTTCTGAATCCAAACTACTCCAAACACGCTCTCTTTTCATTTGACCAGATGATTTTCGTACTGCCTTTTGTGATTACACGCCTGTTGGTTCACTCTGCCCTCCCCTCTGCTCATTGTCCGAGTTCTATCTTATTAAAAACTGCCCTTTTCATTCCATTTATTTGATTTCTTCAGCCAATTGAATTAGCCTGAATTAGGAGATGATAGGCAGTATTTATCCAGCAAGCCCTTTGAAACTCTAAAAATGAGTTAATGTACAGTTTTAAAGTCCTATAAAGTGTACATTAGCCCAGACGTTCAGATGTCTACTTGGTTGAATTCAGTGTAGGACCTAGAAAGGAAGGTGTAAAGAAGAAGATGGAAAAAAGTAACAATGTTGAAAACCGTGGATAAAAAAAAAAAACTATTTTCCTCTGAGGGAGATTAATTGGTGTATCACATAGCCAGTGTCTCTTAATAAATGTGGAGTTTATTTCAGCATATTGGAATGAGCCCAAGCTACACAGAGCTTCAATAAATAAGGCTCTTCACAAGGAGTGCAAGAGGCTCTCTCCCAGCCGCCTGGGCTTCTTCCTGTTTATTTGTCCTGGGACGCAGGTTTCAAGGCGAGGTGGGTCTCCCGGCACCAGTTGAACCCATATAAACATCTCGCCCCGGGATAGGCTGAACAACCGAAGCACTGCGCTTCCAAAGGATTTTCAAAACCCATTGTTTTTAAAAGAGTGGAATGCTCTCTCAAACATTGGACACTCTCTCCTCGACCTAAAAAGTGTTTTGTATATGTCTATTGACAAAATATTTCTGTATTATGGCATGTGTGTACGAAACCTTGTGTAAACTCACGGAATACTATTATATTGTCAACGATGTCTAAATCTCAGGGCATCGTTCCTCACTAGGTTCCCGAAGTGTTGAAATCGTACTTTAAACAAAGTGTAAAAAGTTTAAAAATGCTGAAACATCTCCATGTTTAGACCTACCGGGCTGAAACCTCATCTTTGAGTCTCTGACCTCTGAGCATGTTGGACACAATGTGTTCACTTTCAGACAAGTCCCAGTTTTAATCTGACTTGAACTGTAACTCCAATAAAAGAACAGTGTTTCTATTTTAAATTGCCATTACTGCTATGACATTTTCCCTAAGGCTGGATTAACATGGTGAAACTTTCCTGCAACTAGTTGCATACAGCACTGTTTTCCTGCAACTTGGCAGTTCCATTATTCAGTTCAAGTGCAATTTTTTGTTACATGTATGTTTCAACCAGCAAGAATTGATTGAAAGTTGCAGGATACGATGCCGTACACAGTCCCTTGGAAATACTACTTATAGATTTCATTGCAACTAGGGTTGAGCCGGATACTCGTTTCAGACATTTTCCGGCGTTTACTCGTTTCAGACGAGTATCGGGTATGGATAAAGCATTTGTGACAAGTACGATCATTAAAAGAGTAACACTCGTCAATATCCGTGCTCGTTGAGTAACTGATTGTCTTCACAATCTGTGATTGGCCAGTCACACAGAGCGCCCGCCCCTCCCTACATTGTCATCTCTGCCAGAGCTGTGCCGCACTCTATTCTCACTCCTTCTTACACACTCACTCAGTCACAAACACATTCACATTCATGCTCACACACACACACACACACACACACACACACACACCTTAATCAACATTGTTTAACTTTGTGTGGAAAAAAATACCAAGAACGTTAGGTAGTAAAAATAAATACATAAAAAAATTAAATGAATAAATAATCACTTTGATCATAAAATTTAAATAAAAAAATTACATAAATAAAAAAGGAAGTTGTGTTGAATATGACAACTCTTGTTCACGCATACTTAATAGTGTAAAATGTCCTACTGCTTGAGATGTATTCATTCATCCACTTAAAAATAATAATGTTCTGAGTTTAAACTTGTTTTGTAAATTGTTCTCTTCCTTTTGTGATCAAAAACATTGATTTGAATCTCAATTTTGAGGCTGTTTTGTAAATAGTTTTCAAATAAACAATACATATAGCAACGTCTGATCAATTCATATCAATTTCAGACTTAACATAATGTATATATTTAAGCCCCACCCACTTCCTGTTAAACCACGCCCAATTCCGATTAAGGCCCTGCCCACTTAGAGTACAGATACAGATACAGATAATTAGATGGTTGAACAGATACAGATACAGATAATGGTGTACTCGCTCATCCCTAATTGCAACCATACTGATCAAAGGTGTTGACCCAAGTAGATAATTTCAAACTGTACAAGCCCTCAGAAATGACCATTTCAGGATAAATATTTTTATTTTAATCACACAAACAATATGACAGTCAACAATACAAACCAGTGGTTCCGTTTTTTTGGTCTAATTAAGACATAGTCTTGGAAACAGCTTGTATGTCACAACCCGACCACTGGTTTTAATCAATATGAACTTTGATACACCCAAATATTATGTTTTGTGATATTGTATTGAGTCTCAAAATTCAAACAAGAAACAAGTGTAAGAGCACACTCTTGAAAAGTTTTCCTAAAATTAGATTTTCACAAAATTAGAAATCACAATATATCACCTTGCTTACAGTATAACAGAATATGTCAATATATTGAATTGTAACCCTGGTCTCATGGTTGTTACTTGCCAACAGTCAGCTTTAGAAAAATTGTCCCTTAATATTAAAATTGTTGTATATTTAATGAGAAGGAAAAATGTATGTCTTAAAGTATTTACTCTGTAAAATAAACTATGCTGAACTGCATGAAAATGGGACAATAAACTGACTCATCTTTTGCACAGTTCTAGTGGTGTAAATGTGTTTTGGTCCAGTTTTTTAAACTGACTGATGCTGGGCATACACTGCATAACCAGATTTTAAAAATGGTACATCTTACACTCTTTCATGCATGAATTATGAAAAGATCATAATTTTTCTTCCAGAAGACGTATTGTCTATTCAAGATAATAAAACAGAAATAATAATAATAATAATAATAATAATAATAATAATAATAATAATAATAATAATTTATTATTATTATTATTATTATTATTATTATTATTATTAATAGTAGTAGTAGTAGTAGTAGTAGTAGTTGAAGTAGTAGTACTATTTATGCAAATATTTAATATATATTCATACTTTATGTTTGCTCAATGGGGAGAATACCCACAGGATGTTTTTTGTACAAGACTTTGTACAAAAAATGTAATTGAAATAGATGCAGTTAATTTTTGTTTACCATGTGTTTTACTGCACTTGCAATTACTGGCCACCAGGTGCATTACAGTGTTTTAGTAACATCTGCTAAAGAGGCTGTCTTGTTATTATAATGTTTAAACATGTGCTTATAGAAGGTAAGTAATTATAAATAGCTGTCCACTGTAGTAACCACTATACATGTAATGGTTAATGTCATTTTTCTTTTTCAGAGTCGTCGACTACATGATCAGCCGAAGAAGAGGTATCACACACAAAATACATTTCATCACAGCATAGGTTACAATTCTAAAAATCTAAAAACTTGAGAGGACCATTTGGCAAAAATGAAGATGAACGTGGGTGTGTTGCATCACTTGCACAAAACAATAAACAATAAGTGACAACTCATTTACTCTCCCAGCAGAGATCCTCTCAACACAGCTTTTCTCCTTGTAAGTCCAGTTGTGATCATTCATACATGAGATATTATAGAAACGCTCATTATTTTGCCAATGTTCATTTAGCAGCTCTGTGGCACACTGGTCATGCCAATGCATCTTTATGCTATTTTTATTTTATTCTGGCTCTCTCGTTGGCTACTGCCAGTGAATTGCTCACTCAGTAACATTAGTGACCTTCTCACTGCAGAACTCATATTTTGAGTCATAAATATCAAGTTTTAGGTGATATCAGAGGATTTCAGGTCACTTCAGAGCTCAATCAGAGGCCTACAGATTGACTCATTGCTACTCTGGCACCTCATCAGTCACAGATTAATCATCCAACCTGCAAAAGCTCATCAGATTGTGACAGAAATTTGACGCAAGGGGCAAATTGGTGTTAGAATCTGGCTAAAATTTGTCTATTGCAGGTCCAGGTTAGTTTGTGCTGTTATGTGAATGTTTTTTTTTTTTTACTCCAAAATGTATTTCAGTACAACAATCCTAATCAAATAAATTATTCAGCAACAAATGAATAAACAATAAAACAACAAAAAGTAAATTAAACCAACAATCTCTTCATCATTGACCACAATATATTGGCATTTTCATATAACAATGCATTACTGATTTATGTTATATGGTTACGATTGTACTTTATTAATCTGTGACTTTATATGCAGTGAAACAAGAAAGGGTAAAAAGACACTGAGGAATATAATATATTACAATATTAGACACTGCAGTAAAAAAAAAAAAAACTTTTGAACAATCATCCCATGTTTTTTTAGTGAATTTTGAAATATTATTTTTGAAATTGCTGTGTATTCCCAGCATAGTTTGGGTTAAGATGTTAGTGGTCTTTACTCCAAAATGTATTTCAGTACAACAATCCTTTTCAAATGATTCAGAAGCAGACATTTCCAAATCTTACTACAAGAATCCACAAAACCTCTCCAAACATAAACTCATTTCAGCAGTTTTAGATCAAATAAAGTAGACAGAGGCAGGGAACTCTAAGGTCTCAATGATTTCAGCTTCTCATGTCAAAAACACACAAACTCTCAAAACTAAGCGAGGCTGAGCCAAACTTTAGAGCTCCCAAACTTTGGAACTAACCTCCTCTCGGCAACCCAGCACTCCAGCCCTCTCTGCCCCCAACCTCAGCTCTGAAACATGAGGGACGACAGCGCGTCCTGACCGGAGGTAGGCCAGGAGCGAGAGCACAGGAGACAGTGGAAAAAAACAACAACATATCCGCCTGGTACAGGCTGGGGCTTTGAGTGAGCCTGCTTCTGATAGCTTCTCTAGGCTGCCTGTGCACTTTGACCGGCGTTTGTGTCCTAAAGGCCTGGTTGTCATGCGTTGAGGGAGAGGGGTTACATGCTGTAGGCTTCTCGGACCAGGAACCCTGCCAGGGTCACATGGTCACATGTCCTTAAAACAAACTGTAACCCAGTTTCCCCTGGCAGCACTTCCCCAGCCAGACACAGGGGTGGATGTGAGCAACTTGGACTTGGATTACTGTTTTAAGAGAAAGTCATATGTTTTCATATGTCTCTTTCATTACTGTCATACAAAAATGTTGGATCTCCAAAGTTTGGATCTCTACTTTGAACATTTTTTAGTCCTTTATCCCATTTGAAAGCTACAGCTTCCTTTTGCATTGAGTGAACATGTCATGATGACTAGATATGGCATTAAAATTGTATGAGTACTGTGAGTTGTTCAGTATAGTGGACATTTGCAATGAAAAGCATGAAACCACATATTTGTAAAATGATTGTATATATTACTATTACCATAACTACTACTGTATTTCTGTGTACAGTTCTTATTCTGAGCCCTAATGAAACCAGTCATTCTCCAAAATAAAGCTGGAAATCCAACAAATCTAAATTATCTCTTTCATAGCAACATTCAGTGCATTCATTCCAAATTCAGATAGGTGAACAGGAATATTCTTGCTCTAAAAACTTCTTCTGGGTATTTTTTCTCTGAAGAATCTCTCAATAGCTTGTGAAGGAAAAGATCCTATAAAAGTAGCTTTGACAAATTAAAACTTGCTGTTAAAACAAAAATTCAATATACAGCACGTTTGGAATGAAGAAGTTATTGTAACACCACCATACCAACTACCACATCTCTAACGTGGTGATGAAAAAGTAACATTAACATAATCCAAAATACATCACTTTATGCTGTGTCTGTATACTGTATGTATGGAATAGTCATTTTGAGAGGTGCTAATCAATGATAAAGGACAAAATAGTAATTTACTCAAAAAAAAAAATATATATTTTTGGAGAGTGTGGATTTCTGATTTTTATGAGTTATAAGTCATACTGATCAACAGTAAAACAGAAAAGATGAAACATTTTTAATAAGACACTGTATACGCTAAAAAATTAAGTACATATTTGTACTTAAGAGAGTACAAAGGCTTGTTGCAGTACAATAGAGTACATTTCCACTGTTGTACACATTGCTTTGTACCAGTTAAGGTACTATTCTGTACCCAAAGAGGCTAAATGAATGTAAATTCATGAGAAGTGTACCTTTGAGTACAAGACTGTATACTGTACCTGTATTTTAGTATGTATTGATAAAGAATACATCATTTGTATATTTATAAATGTGGTATATAAAATACAGTACAGTAAATGTAGGGATGTGTGCTCACATAGATACAATAAATGTGCTTAAGTGCAGTATTTCTGACAGCAGACATCAATGGCAATTGTGCAGAAGGCAAGGGGGGTGAGATAATGATGGGATCTGTTGGTTGTACATAGGTTTGTTTCTACTGAAATGAAGGTATTCCTTTGCTTTCCTGTAGCTGTGGAATTGCACTACATGCTTTAAATTGTGGTCCAAGCCAAGGTCACTGAGCTCCATGTAGCCTGAGCTGAAATAGAGGAGCACGTTCTGTTTGGCTACTTTCAGCAGTCTTCTAATAGAGAAAAGCTTATCGTGCCTATTTCAGCTCCCATTAGCGCCGTGAGTGTGTGAGACACCAGTGGCCTTCAGCGATGAGACAACATCTCCTCCACTTACAATCCTATCCGCCTGCTTCTCGCTTCCTGCACACACACACACACACACACACACATGCTAGAAACTTTCATCCTCTACACACACTACCCATCTCTCCCTGTAGCTTGGGGGAGATTGGCCCTGGCTCCAACCAGGGGAGATTCTGACTGAAGACTAGCTGAAAATAAATGTTTCTCCCAGCTAAATGTTTGCCTTTCTTCCCTCGTTGTTCTCAAGCGCAGTCCGAGTCTCGGCAGATCACAGGAGCGTCGGTAATCACATTAGAAGAGATGTTTCAGTCTTTCGGAGCACATCTTTCTCTTATTCTCCTGTCTGGTCCACTCCCCCCGGTTAAGCTTATGCACTGTGTTCTGTATTCCTCAAGCCGACAATACAGCAGCCTGGATTTTTACACAAACTCAAAAACTGATGCTGGTACCCGTTTCATCTACATCGAATGGTAAGAAAAAGAACTAAAAACGTGCACTTGAGTGTATCGTAATATCAAAATGTCCAAATTCCTTTCATATTTGCACTGAAAACAAAACCCAATACCTGATTATGCCAATAGAAATGACCAAAAAGAACTCAAATAGAAAAGATCCTAGATGACAGCAACAGAAGAGGTGCAACAATAGAAATGATCTAAAATTACTCCAACAGAAATGACCCCAAATCACGCCAATAGAAACAAACCAAAATTGTTCCAATAGAAGTAATCCCAAAATATCACAGTAGAAATTATTTCAAATTACCCTAATACAAATGACCCCAAATCACTCAAAATGTTCCACAAACATACGTAAACTGTTATCCTCATTGTATAAGACAAATGTGACAAGCCAACATACAATATTTTCTGGAGCATCTAATACTGTGAGAGACCAACATGCAGAACAATCTGCTGATTCAGATTAAGATGAAAAGTAATTATAATTACACAAGTAATTAAAATGACTAAGAAAACATTGAATGATTTTCTGGGCTGATGTCACTGTAGATCCATATAAAGTTTGTACATTTTTGAATCTGTTCCAATAACTGATTTAACATAAATTTCCATACATTATTTTTTGGTAAATGCTAATGAATTAGTGTGACTAGTATCCAATATTATTAAGGCTCTCCTCACGACTAACTCATAAGTGTGGCACTGTTACATAATCAGCATATTACAGTTTCTTAGATAAAACATCACAACACATCAGACTGAAGAAAATGTAAAGCAACAAAATTTGAAACAATTTGCAAAACAGAAGACAATAACTTTTCATTATGTGATAATGTGACTTCATTCATTACTAATATACATACAAAAGGGAAGAGTCATATGAAAGTCTGGTGTTAATTTATTCCTATTTTGATGACAATAAAATATTTTGCTTCATATAAAGCTTGTTTTTGGAAAATGCACCAAAAACGTAGACATAAGAAAGCTTTGAAACAAATAAATAGAACTAAGCTGATGAACTACATAATGTCCCTTTGGTGCTGTGCAGCCTGAAAAAAAAAAAAAAATTTCAGGGGCAAAGAAAAAATACATTTATTGTTCAGAAGTTGTGTTCAGAAGTGTGTTTTTATATTACAAAGCATTTCAAAAGGTTACTTAAAAAATAACATTTACCATTTATTCTTTATTTATGTTACATAAACTCAAATTTTGAGCATGAAGATTCAATCGAAAAATCCAAATAAAATAAAATGGAGGTTACAGATTGTAGAAAATGCTCCAACCTTTTCAAATGATCTTGCAATGATTGTAATTAGCATTTTTAGAGCCTTTTTTCTGAAATCCTCATCTGTTCACAGTGAAGTTCACAGATCTGCTGTGGAAAAGCAATTTTTCCATCTTCTGATTATTCTGACCGATCGTGCAAATGAGAAAAGAGCAATTTTCCCTCACCCTGATTTAAGGACACTGGTTTAATGCTGATCTGTTGGGCCACCCCTGAGCGAAGGGTAAATCAAACTTTTGATTTGGTGACAGTGGCGACTTTTTCTTCTGAATAAATAAAGCGCAGAAGGAAGCCGAGCGAAGACAGGCCTGCAATCTCATAACACACTTAAGAAGTGCAGATGAGTGGTACTTTACTGTTCAGTATTTTGACTGAAATCTTAATGCAATGAGGATTAGAGGGATTACAACATAATCTTGAATAATCCAAAGTGCCATGGACAGGGAAATACTTGTAATAACTGCACAAACCCATCCAGCACTCTGACAACATTGTCAGTCAACGCCGGGATTAAGCTCTTGCTGTTAATGCCTGACCATTCCAGGAGGGGCAAGGAGCGGTTTGTAATTTAAGAGACGTAGTCGCCCGTTAGTGCTGGCCATCTTAACCCAGAACAAAAGACCCGTAGATGAAGGATAGATCGGCCTAAGCAGATTTGTGCCCCCTGTTTTTATTTAATTTTTTTTTTTTATTTGAAGAGCATTTGAACAGGTTTCAATGTGACTTCACGGCCAGAAAAAAAGCTCTTCATTGCATCCTTGCTCTCGTTTCCATCCCAAAAGCTGGTCCATTCGTACATTCATGAATATCTTTGATGGGCCCAAAATGCAGATTGCTCTTATGCGTAGAGGATTATGGGAAATAATTGATCTTTTGAACCAAACAACCCACATGCAAGTGCTGGGCTTGATTAGACGTGTCGACAGATCCACATTTACTAAAAATGCTCCTAATTACTCTTTTTCACTCAATATGCTACGATACATTTATGGTTATTAAGGCATATTTTTGGCAATGAGCAGTTCATAATGTAGACAGCGCTGGATCTGAGTTTAAGTATTCAGGCAGATGCGTGTTCTGCTGTGAATATTAAGAGTCAATTTGTGGTTATTTTATTGGATATTATTTTAGGGGAGGTTGCACCAGTAACATATATCAGCTAACTGCTGTGCATTTGTGACTGTAACTCTCTTTGGCAGGCAGTTTGAGTAATGTACATGTCTGGATAAATAGTTGTACAATTTTAGTAAAAGGATGTGATAAATAAATGATAAAGTAACACTGATAGAGACTTTTCTTTTATGTTTAACAGCTTCTTTAGTGAATGGCAGCTAAATAAATTATATCTTTATTGGAGGAGGAAAATCATTCTTAATGTATGGTAATATAAGCTGAAGTAACTTTGGATTTGTGCAGTTTTAAAGTCATTAACACATTTCACATGTAGTTCCAAGCTGGCTGAGCCCAGTTAATGTGTAGTTTACTACAACTTGCTTATGTTGAAAGATAAAGAATACGGTGACTGGCATACAATTTGGATGCAGTAAATGTCTCTCTCAATATATATATATAATGTGTGTGTGTATGCGTGTGCACGTGTGTGTGTGTATGTGTGTGTGTAACATTAAAAATAATTTGCTAATATGCATAAAATAATGCTGGATCTCCACGTGCCAAGAAACCCACTGAGTCATGGACTCTAACAGACCTCTCAAAGTGCCCTGTAGTACCTGGCAGCAGATCTTTTAAGTCATGTACGTTGTGAGGTGAAGCCACCGCAATTCAGATTTGCCATCGCAGCACATCCTGCAGTAGATTGTCAGATGGAGATTCAGGGGAATATGAAGGTAACTGACAGTAGATCGGAGCACCTCACGAGCTTTGCCACTTTTGAGATGCTCTAACCCAGTTGTCTGGTCATAACTATTGCTTTTGGCACAGGTCTCCATGCTTGCTTTTTTGTTTTCTACAGTATCCAACACATTGCCTATGAGAATCAAGGCCATCCTACCTTCTACTAATATCTAATAATAACAATAATAATAATAATAATAATAATAATAATAATAATAATAATAATAATAGTAATAATAATAATAATAATAATAATAATAATATCTAATGTCATTTGCTTCTATAAGCACCATGCTAGCAAACTTTATATTATATCTTATTGTTTTCTCTGGAAAACTCTGAAACCAGTTTATCTACTGTGTCTTATCAAAATGTTAAAATTGTGTATAATTCGTGTTTAAAATGAATAAATTACAGTTAAATTGTTTCACAATACTGCAAATACATTAAAAAATATAACCTGTTTACAGTATTATCTTGAAGCAAACAAAATGATCTGCCAGGACAATAAGATTTTTGAAGTTACATTATACAAGTAAAATATGTCTAATTATTAAGTTAAATCCTGGAATAAATTGACAACATTCTTACAATGTTAACTAGACTATATTTATGATGGTTTAAGATAAGTTATAATAATAACTGCTGAAAATTAAAATTGCAGATTTAACTACAGAAACCTACCTGTGATTCCAGGCTCTGCAGCAGGGGCCTTAGCACTGCCATCTGGTGTTACTGTTGAGCATCACACATGCACAGGAAGCACACCATCATATATATGAACGTCTGTGACCCAAAACGACTGATTTGTGCTGAAAGATGAAAGTGGCCACCGCTGCAGAGCGTCACTCTTGCAGGCCGTTTCTCTCTCTCTTTTGGCAACCTCCAGATGGGTTTTATCCCTCGAGGGGATGAGTGTGATCAGGATGTTATAAACGCCACCACAGACTGTACCTCTGAATGGCAGAAAGGCAGGAAACCTCTGTCAAACAATTACAGTGAAGAGAATTCCCAAGATTAGTGGGGAAAAAAGAGAAAATGCTGGCCTGCATGGAAACGGCTGCTTGTGGACAGTTTACTTTAGGATGTGAGAGGCGCAATTCAACGTAAGGTATGTGAATGTGTTGCTTCCGTGGTCATTGTGAGCTGAAAAAAAAAGAATGTGCATTTCTGGTTTTCCATAATGAACAAATGCAGGGTCAGGGTGACATGATATGTCTACTGCATGTATCTCCTGCAGTTGTGATCCACAACTCCACACATCCAGACCAGAAGGAGGATGCAATCAGTCGATAAAAATGTCAGCATTGCTCTCCTCTCTTCCTCTTCTTGTGCCAAATCGCTTCCTCTTCTACCTCTGCCGGGTCTGCGCTACCGTGGGAACAAGCTGGATGGTCGTAAACCTGCAAAGTATAGTGTTAGGTGGGACCCTTAACGCTCCTGCCCTGACTGACCTGCCTTCTGTTCAAAGCCAAGGTGATGAAAATGTTTCAGATGAAAATTAGGAAGCCATTAATGGTTCCAGGAGCTGCCAGGAATTAGGGAAAAGGGTCTTTCCAGAAAAGGTCCCGGCATGTCATTTGTAGATCTGCCAACTGCAGTGTGGCTGAACATTGTCAGCATAATGAAGCTAAGGCTGATTTGTGGAGCCAGCACTCTTTTACACTAAAGAAATTCAGCTGGAGAAAAGATGTTTCGCTCATGTAGACCGCTTGAAACATACGTACAAATGAAGAAAGTGAAGAGAGAGAAAGTTCATAACAATATAACATAGTCCTATAGCAACATTATGCAACATACTCAATGGCTCCTGGGTGAAATGAAAAAGTTAACATAAGTTCTGGCAGGAACACTCAATACTTCACTCATTCATTTCATACTTCTGCCAATCACAGCCTGTCACCAATCTTTAAAATGAAGCAACTTGCTGCCTTCAGGTGCCAATGTTTCAACAGCCCTTCCCCGCCACCAGCAGGCTGGTTCCAGTTCTGTTTCCCAATGGGGGTTGGTTCCACCTCTACCAACTGCACAGATCTAAAATGCATTAGAGCCAGAACTGCAGTCTATGTGGACTCGGCAACTGTAGCTATACCTAAACATGACGTTTGTACCATGTCCACTACCATGCTAGTGTTGCAATTATACACCTGAGAGTGCTCCACCTATCTGGTCAATATAGTTCCTTTGGTGGTCCCATTCCTGTATGACCATATACAAGATCTAGCAATGGCAGACCTTTTCTCTGGCTAAAAGAATGAGCTGTCTGACACCTGGTCAGTGTGATCATTCTCTCCCTCTTCTGTCTTGGACTTCCTACTCAGCATCTGCACTGGACGGCACAGTGTAAGCAAACAGAACTGAGAGATGTGAGCTCTGTGCAGCTTCATTTCCTGGAGCTCTATTGTTTCAGCCTTGCATTCCATGAGCGCAGCATCCCTGCCGGATAGTCCTGTCACCAGACTATAGGTTTTATTGGGGAGGGTGACCCCCTAGCACACTTTGCCCATTTAAACCTTAAAGTTAATAACTAAATAAAAAGTGTAAATGTTGGTGGTAAGGAAATTTACCTTTTAAAGAAACTCCCTCTATTCTCTACTAAAAACCCTCATCTCCCAAGCACTATGTAATCCACACATTTGACATACAGTCTGCAGCTCCTACCAAGAGAAATCTCATCAACCACGATCAATTTCATTGACAGAGTATAATGTCACCTTGTGAAACCTGTTCAGTCACAAAGGTCTTCAGATACTTGCTTAAAACAACTTTAAGAGAGCAAATATGTGAAGATTGTATCTGAATTACCAAGGGCTTCATAGCTTATCCTAATTTTTCATATTAAATAGTCACCAAGCACCTAAACCTATTGTGTCTTCCACTGCATTCCAATGTGAATCCAAGTCTGCCGTTTTAGTAGAAAGACTATGTTCAGGAGTGATAATTCTATTTATACAGCCATGAAAGGAAAACATATACTTATTCTTACATTTGTTCTCAGCTCAGGTAGAGAACCACTTCCCTGTAGACCTGAGCCAACTTATGAAGGGCTTCAAAACTCACTGAAAAGCTTGACCAGCTGCTGAAAATACCTGAGACCATGCAGAGTATATTCTTGTCACCAAGACCTCGGGATAGTCTCTGTTGAGCTTTAACATTTTGACTTGTAAGGCATCCACCACAGTTAGCAAAACCATGCTGTACTCTGCCAGAATTACTTGCCTCCAGTGCTCTGCAAAACATAAATGTGCTGGTGCTATCACCAGTGCATAGCAACAGCTGTGACTCAAAATGCAGGAAGCAATATGAGGATTTTCAAGCAAATCCAAAACTTTACAAGTGACCAGTTAATTAGTTGAGGGATCTATAGATGGCTGAAATCATAAAGTAGGAGTGCAGACCTGAGAAACTTTGACAAGAGTCAAAGTCTTATGACCAGACAACTATGTTATCTGGAGCATCTTCATAGTGGCAAGGCTTTTGAGATGCTCCCAGTCAACAGTGGTGAGTATATATCCTTGGTGGCTTCCAAATTCCTTAGACCTCAATCTGATTGAGCATCTCTGGGATGTGCTGGAACAGTAAGTCTAATCAGTGGCAGCTCTACCCTGCAATGACTAGTTTGGAGTATCTCCAAAATGGCAAGACTTTTGAGGTGCTGCCAGTCAACAGTGGTATGTACCCACAGTGGTTTCCAAATTCCTTAAGATTTCAATCAAGCATCACTAGGATATGGTGGAACAGCAAGTCCACTCAGTGGTGACCTCACTTTGCTATGACCAGGCTGGGGCGTCTCCAAAGTGGCAAGAATTTTGAGGTGTTCCCAGAAAGCACTGGTGAGTATGAACTGTAGCCTCCAAATTCCCTAAACCTTGGTCCAATTGAGTATCCCTGGGATGTGCTAGAACAGAAAGTCAAGTGGCAGCTCCACCTTGCAACTACTGGTTGGGAGCATCTCCAAAGTGGGAAGACCTTGCAACTTACAGGACTTGTTACTAACATACTGATGTCAAACATAACAAGACACATGTAGAACCCATGCCTCAGTGGACCAAAGCTCGTTTGTGGCATGTGGTGGACCAACTACATATTAGCCATATTACTGAATTGATTTTAATGATATGGCTGCATGTGAATGCACTGTATACTGCCACAGAAGGCTGTGGTTTGTTAAACACAATAAATGTCAAATCTTAACCAGTTCACACAGAGTTTGCTGCGATTGTTACCATTGTTAGCCTGTGCATGTTGTGTGCGCATGAAGAGCAAGGGAAAAAAAAAGCCTTACAGCCTTGAAAGACAGGACTTAAACTAACACACACTTCTAATGAGAGATCTTTGGCCCAGTTTCTTTCTCGCTGGGCTCGTACACACATACACATGCCCCTGACGCGCCCGTTCCAAGTCACCCTGGGAGCTCATGTCATACCCTTCATAGCTTTTTTGTCAGAAGTAGCCATCTCTCATTAGCCTTTGCAGAGCTAGCACCATATAGCTAACTCCATGGAGCCTCCATCTGACACCCAGCTCGCTTCTCTCTGTACACACAGAGTCGTTAGTAATAACGAGGCGTTTCTCTCTCTCTGATGCTTAGTGATGGAGCTCTCTTTCTCTTTCTCTCTCTCTTCTTTCTCTCTGTCTCTCGCTCTTTAAAGCTCTGGTCCTCGACGGCCGAACGCCACACCAGAGGCTTCATCTCTTTTGCTTTTTTTCCCTCTTTCTGTGCGGCCGTAAAGCCTGTCATGGCCGCCGCTCTGCTTGGTCGCCCCGTCAGCATTTAGCGCGCGGATAAAGACGGAGCAGTGGGGAAATTCTGGGCCCGGGAGGATTCGGCAGGGAGGAGAAGTGTGTTTGCGGGAGTGTTTTTTTGTCCATGTGTGTTTTTCCCACTGACAGCCTTAGTTTAGCAGAAAACAGCCAGAGCATGAGAGAGAGAAAGAGAGAGAGAGAGAGAGAGAGAGAGAGAGAGAGAAGTGAATTAGGCCCTGGATGACATGAAGAATGGAAAGCCTTGACAAACACAATTGGATGCTACTTCCCCTGGGCTCACATGCACACAAAGAAAAAGGGGAGAGGGAAAGAGAGAGTGAGAAAGAGAGAGAGCTCACTGGTCACTTGTGGGAGAGCCCATCAGAAGCTCAGTCAGAAGTAGAAGCGATAGAGGGATGCACTCTTTTGTCTCTTTGGAGAATGCTGAGAAGAACGGAGGGATTCACCACTCTTGCTCGCTTGCTTTCTGACACTCCGCCGCTAATAAACAGCCAGGGACCCCTCGGCCTGCGCTTGCTGGCCCCCCAAAACATACTCAGGCTTTGCCAGAGCCGTACAGAGGGAGCACTTTAAAAGCAATTTTAATTCTCCACAGAAAACAACACAAATCACGTTTCTATTTTTTAAATATATATATATACTCATCCACTGCTTTTATTTTGAATCTTTCGTCTCTGGAGTGCCCAGTCTTTGTCTGAGTGTTTATAAGCCAAGTTCTGGAGTCTCAACTTTGTTTAGTTTAGTTGCACAATATTTTAGCAGTTACAGACGGGCCTTAAAACAAACTTTCTTGTTTCAAAACTGTGCCTTACTTCTGCTGTAAGTTATATACATTGTGGCACATCCATTGCTGCTGTTAATATGAAGGTCTGATATATACAGGAAGCAAATGTGGAAGATAAATCACAGATAAATATTTGCTTCCTATAACGCTGAAACCATCCTGAATGTGTTGTCAGCACGGCTGGATGGTGATATGTGAGGTATGTGCGTGTGAGGTCCAGGCCAGTTGTAGACATGCCATCAGTGCAGTTACAGTAAAGTCCATGAATGACTTACTGTGAAGTGGGAATGTGAGCACCGTGTGAACGGCGGCTGTAATGCAGTTAATGTGGTGCTCGAGATGCAGCAATGTGATGTGTCAAAATACCTGGATAAGGTTTCACAAGCAGGTGTTTGAAATGGTCTTTTCTCAGTGTATGAACACCTGTCTCTCTCTCTCTCTCTCTCTCTCTGATTCAAATGGTTTTATGCCATGCACTGTAACAAAGTAAGCAATGAAAGAAATAACCATATTAACAGTGATGTAATCTTAAAAACACAAACTCTCTCTCTCCTAAGTCTTATTCTTATTAGCTGACCACTGATAACAGATATCTCAGAGACTGGATTGTAAAGACAGAAAAGTATGTCATGTTGCTGTCAGTGCACCTCTATTCACTGTGTGTGTGTGTGTGTGAGAGAGAGAGAGAGAGAGAGAGAGAGAGAGAGAGAGAGTGTGTGTGCGTGTGTGTGGTCAGGCCTGGCTGCGTCTCTCAGGGTTTAAAAGGCAGCGCGCGCTGCTTGAACGCCTCTGTGTGTCTGCGCGCGCCTGCTGCCCCCTAATCCTGCCCACTGTTCCCTAACGCAGCCAGTTAACTTAATCCTCCTCCTTTAGGCCGAGAAAAAGCGAAAGAACCAAGGGAGAGACAGACAGAGAGAGAAAGACAGAGAGAAAGAGAGAGATTGAAGGAAGAATAGGGTGAGTGACACTTTCAGGCGCTGTGACAGTCTCCATCTCCCTTTCTTGCGCTCTTATGCTCGCAGTCTCGCGACTGAATAATCAGAGCCAGAGAGCCTTGCAAACAGAGAGAGAGAGAGAGAGAGCGAGAGAGAGAGAGAGAGAGAGAGAGAGAGAGAGAGAGAGAGTATTAATCATACTATATATATGTTTTATATTTACCATAAAAACAAAAACTATTATATTTACTATTTATTATTATTTTTACTTTAAATACTTTATTTATTACACAGTGGAATGTGTTGAGAACAAATAACAAAATGATCAGTGTAAATCAAAATTATTACCCCTTGGAGGTCTTTATTTGGAATCATACTCAAAATCTCATAGCACCCTCATGGAGTCTGTTTCTGACAGTTTGAGCAGAAACATGGATATTAATGGCCTGGAGGTCATTTTGCAGGGCTCTGGCACTGCTCCTTCTGTTCCTCCTTGTGCAAAGGAGGAGGTAGCGACCCTGCTGCTGGGTTGTTGCCCTCCTACGCCCCCCCCCCATGTCTCCTGGTGTACTGGCCTGTCTCCTGGTATCTGCTCCATGCTCTGGACACTGTGCTG
>BRDA01032775.1:0-14369 GCA_036984385.1 Crenuchus spilurus | reverse complement strand
CTACAGGAAATGTTTGACCTCTGTAAAGGCTACTGTACCAAATATTAACATTGATTTTCACAGGTGTTCAAATACTTATTTGCAGCAGTGACACAAATAAATCATTAAAAAATCATACATTGTGATTTCTGGATTTTTTCTTTTAGATTATGTCTCTCACAGTGGACATGCACCTAAGATGAACATTTCAGACCCCTCGCAGGGTCGCAGGGTGTTCAAATGCTTATTTTCCTCACTGTACACACATACAGTCATATCAGAATATTATGACCACCCCTTGGATGTCACAGATGGCATGTGACAGGACTTGCTGCTTGTATGCATAAGCAAGCACACTAGTCAGTTGTAGCAGAGTGCAAAATTATCATCATGGCCAAAGAATGGAATTTGGCTGATGTCCAAAAGGCATGATCATAGGGTACTGGGAAAAAAGGCATCTTCAAAAACACTAATTCTGTGGGATGTTGTAGAGCTGCCATAGTGGAGGTGTGCCAAGAATGTGCCTGAGAATGATGACTCTGGCAAGTGGTACAGATCCCGTTACTGCAGCTGGAATGGGCACAATTGCCTCCAGATACCTTCCATCACCTAATACAGCTCATGGTCGATAGTGTCATCTGACGCAAGGGTGGTCATTCCCACTATTAGGTTGGTGGTCATAATAATATATATTGTCATATATTTTGACACTCGAATGCCCTGCCCTGCGCCCAATGAGGAGGTAGGGGACTAACTGCGACCCTGATAAGGATTAAGTTGTGATAATGAATGGATTTTGACACTCTTTCTCTGTCTTTATATCAATTTTTCTATCTATCCATATATATAATTTGGTCCAGACACCCCAAAATATTAACAAAACATACATTTTTTTTGTAGAACAACTATAGTTGTACATACAGAAAACAATGATACATAAATATAAAAGACTAATGAAATGGATAAATGAACATTTAACATCACTCTTACTTGTTTACACTCTGCTTTAGAGCATGCTGGTGTGGTCCGGCCAGCAGTACTGGTGTTGTACACCCGTTCTTGAGGTTCTCAGCTGCTATTTGTTTTCACATCTGTTTTCAGGTAGTAGTGTTGTGTGCCGTCGCTTTATTGTGCTATGGTTTAGTTTGTTTTGAGAGTTATCAATGAGAAACAATGAGAAACAAAGCCATAATAAAAGACAAACGCAAGGGTGGATGCTTTGTTTTTATGAAATTAGTGGTCTGTCACATGGACATGCCAATGAAAACCAGGCAGATGAAGGATAACTGGGACAAAATTTTCCCCAAAAAAGTAAATAACTGAATTGTACGAGAACCAGGGCAAACAATAAGTGAGGTTTCACTGTATATTTACAGTTGCAAGAAAAAGTATGTGAACCTTTTGGGATTAATTGAAGTTCTGGATAAACTGGTCATCTAAGTCACAACAATTGACAAACACAGTCTGCCTAATACCACACAAAAAATGACATCTTTTCACGTTCTTATTGAACGCAACATGTAAACATTCACAGTGCAGGGTGGAAAAAGTATGTCAACCTTTGGATTTAATAATTGGTTGACCCACCTTTGGCAGCAATAACCTCAACCAAACGTTTCAGATCAGACCTGCATAACAGGAATTTTGGACCATTCCTCTTCACAAAACTGTTTCATCCATCCATTCATTACCACTTTAGAATTGTCAACAAAAATGTTTTTTTAGAGATTTTTTTTTAGAGAATTCTCTAAGTCTTCTCTAAGTTGACACTCTAGGATTCTTCTTCACCCCATTGCACATTCTGCACTGTGCTCTTGCAGTCATATTTACAGGATGACCACACCTAAGGAGAATAACAACACTGCTGAACTTTCTCCATTTATAGACAGTCTGTCTTACCTTGGACACATGAATATCAAGGCTTTTAGAGATACTTTTTTAACCCTTTCCAGCTTCATGCAAGACAACAATTTTTGAATGTAGGTATTCTGAGAGCTCTGTGAGAAGTATGGTTGACATCAGGCAATTTTCTTGAGAAAAGCAAACTCAAAACTGGTGTATTTGTATAGGCAGATTTAACAAAAACATCCAATTTCATCACATTGATTGTCTCCAGGTTGGCTGACTAGCTCTTGGAGAAGTCATTAGCATAAAGGTTCACATATTTTATCCACCCTGCACTCTGAATGTTTATGATAATGGATGGATGGATGGTTATATTTAAAGTCTCAGATCCAGACTGAGGTGCCCTGTTATGTCTCAATGAGCTCTCACGTTTATTTTTATTTTACTATAAATTTTATAAGGGGGTAATGAGTACTGATGATGAGATGAATGTGCTAATGAAGGTCTGTTAACCCCAAGGAAAAAAGGCAATTGACTTGAATTTTGATATCTTATAACTGCCTAAAGGACACACTGATAATATAAAGAATTTTGCAGTCATCTTCTGTTAACCCCTACAAAACATGCCGAGACTGTAGCCCAAAGCAGGATGTCACTATTCTATATAGGTCAGAAACCACACTAATAGCCATGAGAGAGTTACATCCTGCATGAGGTTGTCCTGCCTGGCTGCCATTTCCATCAGTTTGTGGACATTTCACACTCTAACTCCCGAACAGAGCAGCTCATTACGCTGGTCTGAGCTTCTGTTCCCACTACAATCAGCACAGCAAGCAGCTTACCACAGTGTAGAGTCAAAGTTATATAACAGCATTGTTAAAATAGAAAAGTCAATTTCCTGAAGGAAATGCAATATGTTGCACAGCTAACATGGCTAACACCAATTGCTAAGGAATCCCAGATGGTTGCGAAGGTGTTGGTATGGTATCCTTGGTGGTTACTATGGTATTGCTAAGGTGTTGTTAAATGGTTGCTAAGGTGTTGCTAAGAAATCCTTGGTAGTTGCTATGGTGTTACTAAGTGGTTGCTAGGTGGTTGCTATGGTGTTGTTATGGTATCTGTGGTGGTTGCTATGGTGTTGCTAAGTGGTTGCTAGGTGCTTGGTTTTGTATCTGTGGTGTTTGCTATGGTGTTGCTAAGTGGTTGATAAGGTGTTTTTTTGCTAGGCAGTTGCCATGGTATTTCAGGTGGTTGCTAATGTCTTCCTGGGTGGTTGATATGGTACCCAATGTGGTTGCTATGGTGTTGCTGGTGTTATAATAATGTTTTACAGGATGTAATGAGAAGTAATATAAGAGGAGCAGGTCAGACACTGCAGCTGAGGCCCTGAGCAGCTCCTGTTAGGCCAAGTAAAAAAAAAGAATTGGTGGTCATCCCCGCCCGACCCTCTAAAAAGCACCCGACCTTTTTTTTTTTTTTTTTACACAAAAAAACGCGCCAAACACCCTAGTCTGGCCTAGAATCATTCAAATTTTGCGTGCTTCCAATGACGTGATCCCAAATCAATTCTGTGATGTACACTTCACTGTCAGTACCAATGGCTGGTCGTTTTTGTGATGCAAATCATGGCTTTTGCAGTGGCCAGCATCGTAAAAACACTGCAGTCGACCAATAAAATTCGTTTCATTTCCCTGTTATCTAACGAAATAAAATACAATGGATTATTTTAACTAATTGTAATATATTATATTAATTATTATCGCAGGTTGCGCGCAGACTCACACACAGAGATGAGACGGAGGGCCGGTTCTATAAATAAGACAGAATAACTGACTAAGACACACATTAGCGGTAACTTAACTAAAACACACTAAAAATAACTAATAGAGACTAGACTACAACTAACAATCATTACACATACAAAAATCTCCTCTTAAAGACCCCAAATAATTACAAAATAGACCCCATAAACACACAAGAGAACTTTATGCAAATACCGTACGACACACAGCCATCTGATTGGCCGACACCCCCAAAAGCCGCCACAATACTTTTCTAAAAAAAAAAAAAAAAAAAAAAAACAACTCCCCCCCGACCCAAAATTTTGGTGAAAAAGGATGATCACCAATTTTTTTTTTTTACTTGGCCTTATGTGAGAATGTGGCAGCTGGAATTTAAAGGTCAACATCGTTAAGAACATTCCGCCATTCATTTCTATGGGGGAATTTTACTAAATCTATAAGTCTGTTATGGCTAAAAAGGAACATCATAAATCTATGCTATTAGATCTACAAATCCTAAATTGGTGTTTCTAGCTCTAAAATTGTGACTTCTAGAGGCATTTCAAATATTGAGACAAACGTTTAGAAACACATTTGAATGGATTCCAATGGGACCAAAATTTTGAGATTAAGGAAGTTTTTAGGAAAAGTGTTGGAATGGTGTTGATATCTTGAAAAGTGCGGGACAAGAACTGGGACAAAAAAAGGTCAGAAGAAGATTATAAATTGAATAACATTATATTGCTACATAAAAACAAAAATAAAGGCAGAATTAGTAGAAAAGATTAAAGGGGCTCTAGAACTGAATTATGGGGGCACTGAGTCAGTGTCCCCTTCAATACTAATCAGTGGCACCTCAGTCTTAGTGTAAAACTAATGAAACAACCAAATATTCTGACAAAAGCTTCATGCAGTTAAACACCATGTATGCTTTGAAAGGAACTGTACCATAGGAATTGTAAGTTTGTAGAACAGTTAGGGGGTCTCAGGATTCCAAAACAAAGCAGGTGCTTGCGGGTGTGAAAACATAAAGGACCTTCAATGTTGTATGAATGGCAAAAGATGTTACAAACTCTGAACACATCAAAGTCAAAATCCAAAGGTAACAAAATACACAAGTAATCCAGAGAGAAGTCAAGTAGAAAAACATTAAAAAATGAAGTTCAATACACAAGGCAGAGTCAAAAATGAGGAGTGAAAACAAGGGTCATGCATAAGAATTACAGAACACTCAGTAATGCAACAATACTGCTATAAAGCCAGGGCTTACATACTATTCTAATTAGAGCTTAAACTTCACTGTGAGGAACTACTTCCTGTGTGGAAGACTGGTGATTTAAGTTCTGATTGGCAGATTCCTCTGAAGGTGAAATCAGGTGTAGTTAGGTGGAAGGTACAGTCTGAAGGTGGAAGTTGTAGTTAGCTGCAGTTAGACAGGTATCATTAGATGGGTGTAGTTAGAAAGGTACAGTTAGGTAAGTACAGTGAGCAGGTGCAGTTAGACTCTGGCATGTAGTGTCTAAAACAGGGACGTCTATATGCTATAAATCATGGAATGGAATTTAAACAAGCGACAGCATCTGAAGGCAAAAAAAAGTTTTTGTTGCTATACGTTTTGTCACGAAAACAGGAAGTATAAATGCTACAGAGTTTATTGCATAATTTGACTTGTATAATTATTAAATAGTAATTAATATAGATTAAAAGTCTTTTTGCCTTAAGCCCCATCCTGGGTTTGGGTCTCTAAGCATCAGGACAAAGCAGATCCTGCAGAGTAGATGGAAGACTGGGGCTGGAGCCGACTCCTGAACAGGGACCACACTCCTGGTGGGGGCGGAAGAAGGAGGGGAGTGACCTGATATCAGCAGATGAAAGCAGCAGAGTGGGAATGTAGGTAAGCTGTATATATATATATATATATATATGCAGGTGGAGGGCTGTGATTCATCAGATTCGTGAATGAATGAACAACGTAGCAATGGGCCTCATGATGGAACTTACACTAGCGCTTTCATGTCCTGTCCACAACAAAACGTTTCACCTGTCTAGTGTATTCACCAACAAAATCCACAAATCCTACAAGTTCAGATGCTTAATCCCACAAGCTCATTCATTTCACAGTATGCTAGCTCAGCAAAATAATCAAGTAAACGCAATGCTCACCAGGCCATTAGGGCTATTTAAAGATAAAGTCCATTCTCCACTTCTTTGCCAGGAAGTGTTGGATGATCAGCAAATCTTTGCAATTGCAATGACAGCCAACACCGATTTAGAGCCAGTGTTTTAGCTGATCCAGAGGGTGATCAGTCCTGGTCTACTGAAGGACCTTAGCTTCACAACACAACACATATACAGTACAATTCTTGATGTAATTTAGCTGCCTTTGTTAATTAGCATCCTTTGTGATTCCACATCCACGTAAATCTGTTTCAAACAGCAGACAATCTCAGCCAAACAGCTTCTGATAATGTGGGTTAGCCCTTAGCCAGGGTTAGCCTCTCATGTTTTGTTTTACAGAAACTAGCAAGATATAATGATGTAAAGCAGCCTTGAAAAAGGCTTTTCAGTTACATGCACCATAGTTTCTGTCACCAGTTAGAGTTAGCTGGCTAAGCTACCATGTGCAGTGAAGGTTGAGATTTTTACAAAACATGTACAGCCCCTTCTTCAGGACACAGAGAAAGGTCAGACAGCTGTAGACCCTGCTAGTGAACATCATACACTTAATTAGTTAATTGGTCATTTTACTAATAGGCTTATATTACAGATCCCTTCAAAATATCAAGCAAGTAGTTCTGAACCACACCCTAGAGTAGTAAGAATATGAAAAAAATAGATAGGCTATGTTTTTAACATTTTGGACACATTTAGAGACTCAGCATCACATTCCTACTTACTTCTAATGCACAGCAATCATTCTGCATGAATGCAACAGAGATTAATAGGGTGGCTTTAACTTTAAAAAGGAGGCACATTTTGCAATACATCAGATTTTTCCATAAATATCCCATAATGTTTTAAAATACTGTAAAAATGTTATTGAAAAAAAGTTCAGTTACACAAGTTAACATGAGCTGTGAGGTGGATGCAGTTAAAAATGTACAATTAGACAAGCACAGTTAGGTAAATGCAGTCGGACAGTTATAATTAGATTCAATAGATTTTATTGAATAGATTCAGTAAGGCAGCTGCAGCTGGACAGGTAATGTTAAATGACTGTAGTTAGACAGGTCAGGGTATACAGTTACAGATAGACGGGTGCAGTTAGAGGCAGAGAAGCTTGGCTCACAGCCTTGACATCCTTGTCACCATCACAATGACCTTGTGTCAGCTCTCTCTCTCTCTCTCTCTCTCTCTCTCTCTCTCTCTCTCTCTCTCTCTCTCTCTGTCTCACACACACACACACACACACACACACATTAAGTAATGTAAATAAATATAGCACCCAAGTCTGCGTACCATCCATATCAACAAAAAAAAGAAACTTTTTAAGCTTTACAAATGATGGTAGTTTTAAATAAAAGCAAGTGTCACAATTTTATGTGATTCTCTTATCAAGGGAGCATGCCGTCTCAACCAAAAGGGCAAAACTAAACAACCCCCCTCCCTCCAATACATACAAAATATATTTTGGCAGCGTATCCCAGTAGAGATGGAATGTGTGTGTGTGTGTGTGTGTGTGTGTGTGACAGAAAGAGAGAGAGAGAGAGAGAGAGGAGAGAGAAAGTGTGTTCGTGCGTTTCTTTGTGGAGACCAAAAGTCCTTAAAGTAATAAGAATATAGGTAAAACCTGTAGAACTGAGGACACACTAAGAAATATGTTGTTATAACCACTGAGGCTAACCTTCTGGAGTCTGCGCTCCCACTGGTGGCATATAACCAAAGTTGTGCAAAAACACTTATATAACTGTGAGATTTTATCCCAGAAGCAAAACTAAAAATAATATAATTATAAAAAAGTATACCTAGATTAAACTGAAATATATTTTTTTATTTTTGTAAGAGGATAAATAACCAAAGCAGATATTTCAGAAAATGGGGCTTTTTTCCACCCACTGACTGCCAATCATATAATAACAACATGATGATTCCAGACATGCCAGTTTTGGATTAGTGGCCCAGGAACATGTGAAAATGCCCATTTGGTCTCTATAAACAAAGAGCGCCCACATGAACAAAGACTGCTCACATCACACCTATCTCAGGGATATTCAATCTAGGAGCAAGTGACAGTAAAATACAGTGTCAACTCACAATAATTAAGCTTTAGAAAAACTGTAACAACTATTGTGTAGCCAACACCTCTGTTCATTCAGTTCAGAGCTCAAAAGTCTTATCTAGAAATGTTTAGTGCTTTTCACAACATAGCACATCTGAAAACAGGTTTTTGGAAAGTCTAAGTTTAGAGCAGATTTAATAAAAATATAGATTTTTGACACTCTTACTGTTTTGACACTGTTGTTGTTGAGTTTGTGCTGAACAAAAGCATGTGTAACACTTTGGCAAAAATCATTTAGATGGGTGTAATTTGTAAAAAAGTCAAGGCACATCATAGGGTTAAGATTTGGGCTAGATTTTGGTGTAGGTTTAAGACACTCAACTATAATAATGCATGACAGGATGTCCCACAAATGTATTAGTCCTGAACAAGTGTGTCTGTGTGTGTGTGTGCGTGTGTGTGTGTAGGGACCAAAAATCTTCATAGTGATAGGAAAATAGGTAAAATCCTTAGAAGTGGTGACATTACATCCTCACAGGGAACACAGTCATGAACAAGTGTGTGTGTGTGTGTGTGTAGGTGTGTGTGCGTGTGCGTGTGTGTGTGTGTGTGTGTGTGTGTGTGTGTGTGTGTGTGTTTGTTATGTAAATATTTGACAACTCCTGCACCTCTTCAGTGAGAGTCAGTCTGCTGAAGCACTGACCCAAATTGTACTAATGAGTTCTGCTGCTGCATAGATTTGGTCAACAATTTTACCAGAAAACAAACCATGTTTACACTTTTTCTGCTCAAACAACAGCAGCCTGTGTTAGATCTGCTGCATTTCTAGAAGCATGCAGAAGATGTAGCACGGCTCACATGCTGATTGGATTAGAGATGTGAGAGCATTGTGCTGGTGCCAGTGATCTTTCACCATGCTGCACTGTTTTAAATCTGTTTATGGAGAGAGACCTCTGGCTCAACCACAGATGGTCTCATTCTTTTCACTTGAGCAACAGTGTCTTGAGCTTAAACTTAATTCTTAAAGCAATGGCTCAGTCAAGCTATTTTTCTCCAGTCTATCCTATCACTGAATGCTGTCCATCAGTTTAGTGTGCAGTTTCCTTCTTTACTTTTCAATAGAAAGTATGAGGTTAATGTACACTGCACTATAGATAACTGCATGTGAAACCATCTTAACTCTTATAATAAACTTACAACATTCTCAGAATAAGCACTATTATGACTACAACCCCAAATCAGAAAAAGATGGGACAGTATGGAGAATGCAAAAAAAATGTTTCTTACATTTACTTTGACTTTTAATTCATTGCAGAATTGTGGCCGACAGCAGCACACACTCCTCCATGCCACTCAGCTCCATATGTTCATGGTATGCAGTTCCCTGTGGAGTGTTCTTTCAGAAAGTGGTTGTGAAGGACCTGTGTTGACTTCTAGCAGAAATTCTTGCCTTGAAGTGAAGCAATTTTCATTCACAAGCTGTGAAACCTGCAGTATGTCATTTTCATCATTCGGCCACAATTCTGAGGAGAATTTCCTATAGACTAGGATTTTTACCACTGCTGGTAGATCTGTATGACTGTATGCTTCAATACACCTGCAAATTCAGCTACTTCCTTCACACTATGACCTTTGTCACACAAATGCAATTACTGCTTTTTTGTCAATCATTATCATCTGCTTTATGACCCATTTTCACACATCAAATGAGACATTCACTGCATGTACCACCTCTACTCAATCTGTGGATCCCCTCTTTGAAGAAAGGGAATTCAATAAGAAAAACACACTACATTATAATAAATCCATTAATTATACCGAGAGTCTTGTGATGGTGCAAGTGATGGTGGCATGATCAAGGTGGAATTTTAAAGAGATCTACTTTTCATTTTTCCCCCTATGGGAGTATATATATACACACACAGTACATACATACATACATGTTTTTTAAGCTGCATCCACTGACAACGCAATGAAGATGGACTGAAGAAGCTTTTCTTCATCCTTTCATTTCATCAGTGTTTAAGGTTGTGCTAAGGCTTCTCTAGCTTTATTTTAAGTTTATTCATGTAGCATTTGTAAGGCATGACTTTGGTCCTAATGAGTGTGAGAGTGATGATTGTGAAAGAGAAGCTCCAGGTGACCTGAGACCTGGAGCTTCTCTCTCACACTCATTAACACAGAAGGTCATCAGAGTGTGACATTTCCCTGATCAGTGAAACTCCTGATTTATGTATTGTAGCTCACTGGTGTCTGTACATTTGTACAGTTTTATGCTGATGATAAATGACACTTTGCACTGAAAGGTATGCATGTGTGCAAGCATGCCCACACACTGTGCTGGCGAGAGCCCAGAATAGTTTATAATCACGTGTTTGTGTATGTGTGTGTGTGTTTGTGCATGTGAGTGTGCCAGTACATGAAAAACTCAATCAGAAATTATCATGCTTCTAAATTAACACCAATTCAATCTATGCATGACTAACACATGTGAATATATTTAGAAATGAAAGTTACTTAGACACTGGATTATTTATGTAGTCTGTTAAAATAAGGGTGCTTTCCCACCTGAAAGTCCGGACCATGGTCCGAACCAAGGTTCGTGTGTTTGTTACTGTATATATTTGGTCCGGTTTGTTTTGTTTTCACACTGCATTTTTGTGAGCTCAGCAAGGACTTTTATTATGACACGCCCACGCGCTGTCGTCATAACTTACGTGCGGTGCGTCTTCCTATACTCGACACTGATTGGTTTATAGAAGGATGTGCGTCTGACGCTTATATATACTTTTATATTCCACTGCAGTTTCTTTAGTTTAGGTTGCTCTGTTATATCCTGTCTCTCATCCTCTCAGAAAATAAGCTGCACGTTTCAGCATTTTTGTGAGTTTTTAAGCTGATTTTTCACACGTTCATCAGACCAAAATTATATTAAACATGTCGTCTCCTCCTCGCTCCATGTGCTACCACGGCTCATTATTGCTGCTATTCCAGTTATTTTTCTTATTCTGTTGTTGTTTAATGTTGCTGAACGCCTGCGTTAACTTCCTGTCCGGACCTTCTAGAAAATTGTTTTCACACTGCACGCAAACCGGACCATGGTTCAGTAGGTTCGGACCGAGACCACCTCTTTCGGTTGGAGCAAATTTTGCTCCTTTGCTCCAGACCGTGGTTCGTGGCAGTTTTCAGACCTGCTATTTTGATTCAGACCAAACTGAAAAGTCCGAAAGTCCGGACCAAACAATGTAGGTGTGAAAGCACTATAAAAGTCTAATGCAGTATTTTTGTGTTAGGCATGCATATAACTGTAGTTCTAGACTACTCAGTAATTAAGCAAGGTCACAATAATGAATAATCTGAGTAGTGCAGTCTGGACAACCACAATGGTCTCATATCCTCTCAGAATGCACCCTGAAACAATATTTAGTAGCCTTACTCTTATGACAGTTGGCCATCATTGACAGTCTTGCTTCATAAAAATGACCTAAAGTCTCACACACCAATAAAATCATATCACGAGAAAACAAAACAGCTCTGGAGTTGCAGAAATAAACTCTATAACTTTTGACAAACCATGTTAATAAGATTAAGATTATAATAAGAAGCTATAAAGCATCCAACGTATATTCCAGCTAACACTATGGATTTTTGCAGGAGTTATCCTGCTGTGTTCCTTACTGAAAAATTCTTCAGTTAGTCTCCCGATTTCAAAGTGATACAAATCAAATGGGTATTTCTCATTTTCTGTGTGGGAGATACATCTTGATACCTGGCAACCCAAGGGAGTCAACGGTGAGTAAATGTCTCTCTTTTTCACAGTCTAATGTTGGCAGGTATGAACAAGGAAGCAGCTCAGTCAGGATATTGAGATTTTAAGGATTCTAAAATATATAATTTTTTTATTTGTCTCATGATAATTGAGACATAGTTAGGTTTTAAAAATATTTTGGAAAAAATGATGGGTAATAACCACTTATTAATGATAAACAAAGGATGTTTCAAATGTTATTCATGTCTATAGGTAAACAGACCCTGAACATTTATTGATAATTTATTATTAGATCAGAAGTTTGTTTTTAAATTTCACACACAGACAAATATAATATTATGTACCCCTCATTAACTGTATTCTGTAACTATTATCTAGAACAACAGGAAACTACATGGTGTCATGTTTGCTTATTTATCCAAACAATCATGAACAACTTTATTACAAATTAAAAAATTGTGATGAAATTTGTGTGAAATAGACCTCAATCTGTGTGAAAACACTGAAACACTATATTACAATGCGTGTAGACAGGTGTTCATTTCTGACGACTAACATCCATGGCACCCATTCACCATCGGTTGCCTGCTGCTACAGTGAAACATTAAAGCCCTCAGTTATCCTCATGGACACAGCACAGGACATTGGTTATTTCACCCTGAGAGTTGTGTAATGTTCCGTGCATAATGTATCAGTGCACAGTACAGGAGGAAGCACTTTCTATTTTCTATTTCTATTTTTTCTAAGCAATTTCAGCACATCTATTACAAAAAGCATTTCAACACAAATCTGTTTATTTGTAGTGGAACTACTTTGCTTGAACATTAAAGGAACTGAGTTTGAAGATGTTGCTGCCCTTCAGAAAGGTTCACCAGGTTCACCATGCTGTTTATGGAAATGTGGTACAAAAGCTGAGTCAGTATGTAATTATTGAGTAAACACTGCCATTAATGCAGTGGTTGGCTTCTATATAAATATTAGTGGAAACCCCTCAAGGCATTTTAGGCCTTCAATGAAGGCTTTACAATTTTTGTGGTCTGATAAGTATTGTTTATTCTTGTTCATTTTTATTCATCATGTGTGATCGTCCTGCTTTGCTCTAATAACAAATTGCCCAATCAGGCACATACAGTCAAGTGAGCTGTCCCATTAGGTAGGACTTCAGGAGTTGAACTGAAGGGTTTGATATAATACCAACATAACTAAGAAGTGATAGTGTAATTAACCAATGATGTTTTGATTCCCAATGGGCAGGTCCAATTATTTGAGAAAAAGTCACTGTAGAAGTTTTAGATAGATCTGTGAATACAATCTGTCTTAAGTTTCAGTCAGTTATAAGAAACAGAAAACAGTTCTACACCAGGGCTCTTTACTTTTCTGTAAACTCTACATTAAATGTAACGTGTTAAAATGTCTATTACAAACTTGTGTGATGTTGTGGTCTGTAAAATATTGGAATAATATCTGTGATTATTGGGAATCAGTTATAATGGAATGGGTAAGCAGATTAAGGATAAACACCAGCTGGGAATGACATGTTTGTCAAGGAAATATTGTTATTCAGAAGTCAGGTGTCAGTCTGTGATTGATACATTTTATTGAATTTCCCCTCGAGGATCAATAAAGTGTGTGTGTGTGTGTCTGTCTGTCTATACAATGGTAGTCAACCAAGGTTAAATGAATTGGGACAAACATTTTTTGCACAACTGCTTCATTAATATTGTAACATGTTATATGTTGTTAGTTGTAACATGATAATGTCAAACGTGATCATAATGCACAAAACGGCATAAAAAAATCTGTACGAGAGTACATTATAAGACAACTTGTACTGTAGAATATGCTCCTATAAATTTGGCCTGGCTGATTTGGACTGATTGAATCTGTTAAGCGCCTGTGAGCAACAGCTTTATTTTTCCATTGCCACAGGAATAAAAACAGATTAATTAATTTTTTTTCAAGCTTGATATGCTTATTCCTGTGCCATTAAACACTTACGGACTAATTCCACATCAATTTAGCAAAAAGGTATCAATTATCTCAGCTCATGTTTCACATTCACACACGCTGGGTTTATTTTACATGCATTATTATTAACTATGAATAGCTAGCTAGAGAAGTATGGCAGAGAAGTGTTTGGATTGAATAGAATAAATGTTTTTGCAACTGATATTGCAGCAGATTTGTTTTCTTTAAAACATATTCCTATTAAGTTAAAATTCTTCCATTTTTCATTAAAAAATGAATTACATGTACTTTTTTGTACCTCTTGGACATTTTTCCTCATAAATAAAATATATTAATACAATTATCTCCTACAGATTCATTCTTTATCATTTTCTGTGTGTGTGTGTGTGTGTGTGTGTGTGTGTGTGTGTGTGTGTGTGTGTGTGTGTGTGTGTGTGTGTGACATTTCTGCACATATTTGATTGTCTTTTAATGGGTCAGCACAATAGAAATGAAACTTGGATATAATGTAGAGTAGTCAGTGTACAACTTGTGTAGCAGATTATATTTACTGTTTTCTGAGCACAACTCAACACACAGCCATTAATGTACAAACAGCTGCAACACAAGTGAGTACACCTCACAGTGAAAATGTCCAAATTGTGCCTATAGTGTAAATATTTTTTTTGACCACCATTGTTATCTATCACTGCATGAACCAGGGGTGTAGCAGTAAATTCGGGGCCCTGTACACTCTCAATGTCAGTGCGCCCCTATAAATGCCAGTAAACGAGGCACATGAGCAAAAAAGGGGGGTATTTATTTAAAT
>BRDA01032773.1:0-15281 GCA_036984385.1 Crenuchus spilurus | reverse complement strand
GTACTGAAATGGCCAGCCTGCAGTCCAGATCTTTCACCTATAGAGAACAGAACGACAAAGAAGGCCCAAGACGATTGAACAGTTAGAGGCCTGTATTAGACAGGAATGGGAGAGCATTCCTATTTCTAAACTTGAGAAACTGGTCTCCTCTTTCCCCAGACGTCTGTTGAGTGTTGTAAGAAGAAGGGGGGATGCCACACAGTGGTAAAAATGGCCTTGTCCCAACTTTTTTGGGATTTGTTGACGACATGAAATTTTGAAACAACATATTTTTCCCTTAAAATGTTACATTTACTCAGATTAAACTTTTGATCTGTCATCTATGTTCTATTACGAATAAAATATTGACATTTGCCATCTCCACATAATTGCATTCAGTTTTTATTCACAATTTGTATAGCGTCCCAACTTTTTTGGAATCCGGTTTGTACATTATGTGTTCCTTCATAGCCTGGATGACTTAAGTGTTCATTTACAATGTAGGAAAAAAATTAATGTGTGTCCAAACTTTTGGCTAGTAATGTACTTAGAAATGAAACTCCTTAAATAAAACCTTGATTTTTACTAATTTATTTGTCAGGGGCATTGCCCATTAGTGTACACACTGTCAGCAAAAGTGTAAATGAACCAGAGTTAGCATCAGTGGCTAATGTTCACCACTGTATCTTGAAACAGTTGTGGATTAATGTATTTTGTTTGAATGCTGGCTGCCTGTTCATACTTGTATAAATAAGACGTGTTTTGGCCTCAGGTGATATTTTCTACAGTGGATCCGCACCCACAGCTTTGCATGAAGGTAATTTTTGCAGATCACTTCTTCACACAAGGCACACTACATGTCACAAAGAAAGACTTTGGTGAGCTTATTTTATGAATTGAACATATTTTCTTGGATGATGCAAATGTGTTCCTTGGGGCAGACGAGTGCCAGCCATGACCTTGGGGTTTGGGATCCAGTCTTGTAACCGGAAGGTCGTCAGTTTGATCTTCTGGCAGGTCACGACTGAAGTGCCACACTGGTCAGTGACTGTTCACTTTCACTTTCCCTTTCAGTTTACAACAGAGGTGGGGTTTTGGATAGAGTGCCCATTCAGCACTGAACATTTCCCAGGTAATTCATCCATTGCCACACTAAAAAATAAACCATTGACCCTTTGAATGAAACACTGGCACAACTTATATAAAATCTGTTCACATCTGTCTAGTTTGGGACCTGAAGGTGGCTTCCAAAGCAGGTCAGCACCAGGTTGAGCTAACATCATGGTTTCCAGCCAAGTTTTCAGTTGGTTTTTGCAAGATGTCCAGTTCTACATGTGAACCAGTCAATGAAAGCCCAGTTCTGATCATCTCTGTGGTACGAGACCCTTAACAGGTTGATGCTCACAGTTATATGCCTTTAAAATCACCATAACTGTCATATGCCATATTCTGAATGCCTTTGTGGAGTGTTGTATTTGGACAGAGTCCCATGGGAGTTGTTATTAGAAATACAGTGCCATATTGTACTCAGCAAGATCATAATTCCTGCAGCACTTAAGTGATGACATCAGAAAGCAAAACATCTCTTCAAGTGAAGACCTTACAGATTCCTCAGTGCAGAGAGAAGAGTACAAATAAATCTTTGTATGCTATCATTTCCTTCTCCAGGACAAAATGAAGTCTGTGACCGTGAACTTGCCAGCAAGCATGTGCAACACAAGCATTTGCATTCAGGTATGGCAGTGAGATTATTTACAAGAAAAATAAGGAACTGTTTTTAAGTTCTTTGAGTTAACCCACAATGCCCGCATAATTGAGATTGGAATTTAGTTTACAAAACAGGCAAATATGAAACATGTTCACTTTCTCTCTCTCACTCACTCACTCTCTCATGATTAGCAAATTGAAGACTGTCCACAAGGGGGCAACACTTAATACCTTTAGTGCTTCATATCAATACCACTGTGTCCTTGCTCTTTTTAAAGGTGAGGAGGATAGATGTGCAGTTGGCCATCCAGGAACATCGCTGCAACCAACATTGCTGTGAGCAATCTTTTACTCATTACAGATTCTTCTGTACTCTGTACCATTATTCATTACAGCTTTATAACCAGTATAGTAGCATACAGTTCAGTCTTTCTCTCTACAGCTGAGCAGCAGGAGTTTGATCAGTGGAGTTACAAGGAGGCTCTTAAGAAGTATGCACTACCAATTGCTCTCTGTGCGATAGCATGTGTGCTGGTGGCTTTGGTTGCCAATGTGGCTTTGAAAGGTAAAACCACTTCTATATTGTACTGTACCACACTACAAAAATTATGCATTTAAATGTGTCTAATGCTACCTTAGTATAAGCCTGTTGTGAGAGCATTACAAGGTTATTCAACTAATTTATTAGACATTTTTAACCATCTGTTTAGTGAATACTCACACATGCACGCACACTAGTCAGCTAAGGGGCAGTGTGCACACATGCCCAGAGCAGTAGGAAGCTTGGTGCCCAGATTGCAGTTGGTCAGGATCATTGCTCAAGGGCACATCAGTCGTGTAGTGTTGGTTCAGGAGATCAAACTGCCCAAACCCAAACATTCTTTTATAAGCTTTAGCCCACAGCTGTCTCATATTCCATTGATAGGTTAATTGTCAACATTTTTCAACAAGTATAATAAGCTGGAAATGTTTAAATAATGTTATTTTACACCATCAGAAAAAAGTTTAAAAAGCTACTTGTAAAAATATACATTCAGTGGATCAACACCATTTTTGGAACCCTGAAGGGTATGTTTTCAGTACCTTTAGTTAGGACTCCACACTTAACACGTTTATGTTGTATTTTAAGGATACATTTACACTGTTCTTGTCATGTTGCAGCAAAATAGTGAGAAAATGTTCCTGTGCAGTACCTTTTTTCTGACAGTGTACACAGTAAATATGCCAGTGTTAAATCAACACTATTAGAGTTAAATTAACACTGAGGGTTTCAAAATGTAACACTCTCAGTGTTAATTTAACTCTAATAGTGTTGATTTAACACTGGCAGATTTACTGTGTACTGCCATAAGAAGTATTAGATGTTCAGATTTAACTTGAGATATTTTTGCAGTGTGCTTGCCTAAGTTCCATACTGCTGTAACGATATTTGAAACAGAAAGTATTCACAGTATGTTAAACTTTCTCATACTGAGTTTATAGTGACATAAACCCATATTGAATATTTATAGTAAATAATGTGACCTTACTGCTTTTAAGTTTCTGGAGTTCACTGGCAAGATTTAAATTCTGCAAAATTTTATCCTTGAAACAAAACTAGAACATAAAACACAAAAAAGAAAAACATACTCAAGCTGGGCAGAGGGCGGACTAGGCAGTTCGTTTTTCCGTTTGAAACAAAAAAATGAAAAAAGGAGAAAACCACTCGTTTTTTGTTTTTCGTTTTTTTAACCAAAACGAAAAATCGGATAACAAACCGTTTTCCGATTTCCCATTTTGTGCGGAAAACGAAAAATGGAAAAACGGATTATGGACCGGACCCTAGGCCTTAAGCTAATCAGGCTAGGGAAGTTAAACACACTAGGAAGCTAAGCAGGCTAGGGAAGCTAAACAGGCTAGCCATACAAACAGATACAAAGCCTTCAAGCCAGGTAAGCCAATCAAGCCAAAGATGCTAGCCATGCTAGGGAAGCTAAACAAGCTAGACTAAGCTAAACTTGCTAACAAAGCAAGCACATACAAACCTTTAAGAAACACAGAAGACAAAGGGCTCCATTAACACATGCAAAGCACAGCAATACCAAGCATTAACTATTAGTCTAAGCTTGGCTTAAGTAGAGCTGCTAAACAGCATCTCAATGAGAGACAGTTGGAAAGGACATCAAAAGAGTTCAGGGGAGTACTAGGTCTTCTGGTAAATGTAGTTCTGAGAAGTATGAGTAGAAGAGAGAGGCAGGGGAGCGGGCAGTGTGACAAAATAGGTAGACTGATTTTTTTTTTAATGTTCCATAATTTTGCCCAAAAAGATTTGATGCTTTTTAAAGTAATGGTCAGACTTTAATTAAATCAGTGTTATTCTCTTTGTCACTGTTAATTGTGTTCTTTAGTCTGTGTTTGGGGCCAAAAAGAGCAGAAATTGGATCAAAAGCCTTCATACAATGCAGCTAACGGTAAGTAAAATGTCCTATAAATTATTCTGACATTTCAAATTGGCAACAATAGAAATGGAAGTATTTTTAGATGTGGGTAAAATCTTACCCCTGAACATGAGCCACCTGAGCTTCTTTTCTTTCCTGTGTCAGAAACAGAGACACTGATCCACACAGTGAGTGAGGGCATGGATACAGGACTGCATCTGGTCTGAGGTTATTGGTTATCATTGTTTGTCGGCAACAGGATACTGTAAGTGGAGCCGCCAACAAAACAAGTGTTTTGGCACTTCAGTCGTTTTGGCCTGGATTGAGATGATCAGACAGAGTTATGTTTTGAATATGCATTAAACCTTAATGATGATTGTGTATTTTAAAATATTAATATATGTCAATATGTACCAACTGTTATGATTTTAAAAAAGTTTTAGTAATTTTAGATATGACTGATTGTTTATGCATGCACCTAAAACTCTAATAGAATGCAATGAATACAATAAAAATAATATATGCAAGTAATATTAATACAGTAATTATTTAATGTATGTCAAATATCTATTTATATTTTCCTCTGTACAAATTATTACAGCCTGGATACAGAAGGAGGCAGTATTGTACAGTTTAAAATGTCCCTAAGCCCTGATCTCATAGCGTGCCTGTAGTGTGTGTATGTATCTGTATGTAATCACTACAACTAGGTCAAATGGGTGGTCACAAAAACTGGGTCAGAATGGGTGGTCAGCTAACAGACTTGTGTAAACTGTAGTCTTTTTTCACCACTTTATAAACTATTACTGTGTTGGGTTTTCTGTAAACAATTTTAACTATCCATGCTCCAACCACACACTTTTATAGTAACACCAACTAACTGATCCTCCATCTAGTACTTTTAAAAGTCTTGTGTAAATAAAAATTGTGATTCTTATATTGAAAATTAATGCAGAATTTATATTTGAAAGCCTTTGTATTAGCATTAAATTGCAACATAAACTGTTATTCAACATGTGTCATTAATTAAAAAAATATGGTTCTTTTGCATATTTTGCATAGGGATGACTGAGTAACTGAACTATAACCACATTGCGTTAGATATTGTGTATCAAATACAGTATACTCCACATTATGTAGCAAATATGTACTTCATCCTAAATCTATTAGACTCTGAGCTTTAACATTTAACATTTACTTTTAATTTAACATTTAACATTTGCTATTTGATTTGATGGATTGCTAATGTGATATGCTAATCTTAATATCAGGACTGTGATATTAAAATAAACTTAAAAGTTTCCAAACAGCTACAGAGCCCTGGAGGAGCAGGGCTGGGGTTTGAAGGGTTGAAGAAAAATCTGCACTTTGCTGATGAAAACATTCCTGAAGGATAGAGTAAAGCCTCCACAATGGAACTCAAGCAGAAATGTTAGGCAGATGCAGAAGGCAGTGATAAGTGAGTGCAGACATGTCTCTGTTGATTTATCCCAGTTCAAAGTTCCATTCTGATTACAGAGGTAAAGAGAGAAGGTGTATATAACCTTAAATGACCAAGCTAGCAGGTGTCAACTTGTCTGCATTTCCAAATCTGCTCTAACTGTAAGTAAAATTGCTGGGTGTAGAAGAAGGTTCATCAAGTTCATGAACCATATCCAACACTGTGTGTGTGAGTGAGTGAGTGAGTGAGTGAGTGAGTGAGTGAGTGAGTGAGTGAGTGAGTGAGTGAGTGAGTGAGTGAGTGAGTGAGTGAGTGAGAGAGAGAGAGAGAGAGAGCGCGAGCGCGAGCACAGTGTTTTGGGGAGTGGTAAACACTGAAAGTGAGCCATGAGAAAGTAATTGATCCAATGATCTCATGGTCTTTAGAGCTTAGCTGTGAGGAACATTTTCTGTTCTGATGCTTTAAATAGAGGTGTGTAGAGTAGCATAAACATATGCTCTAATATAAGTATTTGTTACTTAATAAAATAATGACATTCAGAATATCTCCCTATGCCTCTTGCTGCTTGCCTAGAAGTGTTCTCATTAGGCAGGAATTTTCCTTTTTATGTCTAATTCTTAACACCGTTCATTTCAATATTAAAAAGAATTTAGGAATTATGGAATTATTAGGAATTAAAATATTCAAAATATATTTAAACTACAGCCTTAGGCAAAATTTTGGATGGGTCAAACGGAAGCTTTTTGATTTTCTAAGAAAATATATCTTTTTTTTTTTTTTAGGGTTTTCAGGCTTAAAAATATGAATCAGTCATAATAATCCCTGAATGTCGTGGATAGGGCTGCCCACCGCTAGTTTGTGTTTGTGGGACAGCCGTGGCCTGGTGGAAGGGATCTGGTCTTGTGACCATAAGATTTGATCCCCAGGCAGGTCATAACTGAAGTGCCCTTGAGCAAGGCACCAAACCCCCAACTGCTCCCCGGTCACTGTGCATAGGACTGCCCAGTGCTAGTGTATGTGTGTTTCACTGCACGGATGGGTAAAATGCGGAGGTCATGTGGGAGAAATAAGGAATTATAAAATAAAATAAAATAAAAATAGTCAAGTAAAATAGTAGTAATGAAAAATTACAGTTTTGCCTGTGGAATTAAAATCAACCACAAAATCATAAATATACAATATATAATTAAATACAGGGGTTAGCATGGTGACTCATTGGTTAGCACGCTCTCCTCTCAGCACTGAGGTGGAGTTTCCATGTTCTCCCCGTATTTGCATGGGTTTCCTCTGGGGTCTCCGGTTTCCTAACACAGTACTAAAACATGGATGTACTCTAAATTGTCATTGTGTGTGTGTGTGTGTGTGTGTGTGTGTGTGTGTGTGTGTGTGTGTGTGTGTGTGTGTGTGTGTGTGTTTACGCACCCAGCAATGAATTGGCATCCTGTCCTGGGCTCAGGGAAAAGGTAAGGGACTCACTGTGACCCTGTTCAGGATTAAGCTGAAAATAATGGATAGATAGATAATTGTATACATTACACTATTGTTTAGTTTCTTTTACTAATTTTCTAAGTAAAGTTATGTTAACAGATTCTCTACAGAGAACACGCTTTTGCACATTTTAATATAGTTTATTTGCTTAATTTAACATGATGAAAAATTGAAACCTAAAATGCAAAGGTATTGAATATGTGATTAAAGTGTTAGAAATGTGTTCTCTTCAACAAATAAATGCACTAAAATGTGCACTAAGCTTTCACTTAGATCAATAATTTGTGAAATTTGACTGGGTCCAAATGTCCAACTTTTACATAAGACTGTAGCTAAACTGGAATTAAGGATAAATATTCAAATATTCTTCACTGTAAGTTAAAATATTATCTTTTGAATATTCAGTATTGAGATGTTTTTGCTTATGCATGTGTAATTCAATTTAAAACCACTTTAGTTGCGACCTATATCTGCTTCCCCCCCTCTCCATATATTACATATATGGAGGTCTTTCATGTGCCTCCTTTAAAGTGAACAAAATGTGATTTCATAGTTTAACTCAAGCAAGCAGTGAATTTTCTGACCATAATAGCCTCTTTTGTGGAGGTCAACTTGCCTTAGCCCTTTTAGACAAGTAACATTCACCACCTGCAGCCACAATCACTGCAGAGCTGGTGGCAAAGTGCAGCACAGACCCTCCCATCTGCTGCCAGAGTGTGCTTTAACCTCCAGAGTGGACAGGGCAGAGGTCAGTTGAGTTTAATGTGTGGAAGGTCAAATTCATTCATGGTCATTGGATCACTGACTTCTCAGACCTGCAGTTTAAAAATACTTCTTATACTATAAACTATTATACTATATATAAACTATTATTATTATTATTATTATTATTATTATTATTATTATTATTATTATTATTATAAATGACTTTTAAATGCATTTGAATTTAAATGACATTTTAATGATTATAATATTTTTATACATAACTTCATAATATAAAAATTAAAAGTAATAAAAAGAGACTTTCATAATACAAACATAGTAGATACTTGCAGAGTATTAATTGTATACATATTCATTTAATTTCTTACAGAACATTCTGGAAAACCTGAGTATTATTCTGAATGGAATTGCAGAAGAATATAGTATATAACATATATAAATATGGTTATAATCTGAATTCAATCACTGATGTTAATGAATATTAAACAGATTCTTAATAGCATTCATCATACAGTACTTACCCTAATAAAATGTAATCAAACTATTCAGAAATATACTGACAACGTACTGCTCATTAAGACACATAACCTACAGCAATCTTAACTAGTTTCCACATCTGAAGCATTGATACCACTTTCACATTTATATTTCCTAACTGTTGTGTATTAAAATTAAGGGCATAGTAGGTGATTTGTCCCACTCCCTCCTTTTAACGCCACTCCCTTAAAAAGCAGCAAGCTTTGTACTGTTTTCCAGTCCTTTTTTGTTTAGCAGTGTAACTTTATCTGCCATTCTTCTAGCTTTCAGAGGCAAATGTGTGTGAATGTGGAGTCTCTGGGCGTGTACAAATGAGTACATGTGAAACACATGTGCATAGGCATCAGATGAGGTTAAGTAGGTGATCAGGTAGGTAAGCCTTCCAGTCATTTCATTCGGTCTGAGTGAAATTAAATGATTTTACAGTCCTGTGACACAGAAAGCTACTCATTTTCTTTATGATGTCAGAGCATTTGATTTGCAATCAGAATGTAATGTGTATTTCAATAAATATAACAAATATAACCGTTTGCAAGACAAATCACCTGCTCTGTCTTTAATTAGGATGTTTGATTGTCACTGTATGTGATTTGTCCACCGGAAGTAATCAGTTCTAGGAAATAATGTCTCCAAAATGAATTTCCTAGAAAGTGAGTCAGTACTCCCAGTAGACTGTGCAGTTGATAATGGATGGTGGATGGGGGTCTCTAGAGTGAAGCTCAGATAACTGGCTCCTGCTTTGACTAATAATTACTAATGTACCTTACTCTTACTTAATCAGAATGTCAGTTTTAAGAAAGGCTTCTTTTTTTGTAAAATGTGACTGAATTATGTCAAAAACATGTTAGATTTAGTCAAAAAAGCATGCATTGCTAATTTTATTTTCAATCTTAAATAGGCTAATTTATATCAACATATGTTACTGCTAATCCCCCACTCTCTTAAACAGTCCTGCTTAAACAGATGAGTAAATGATAGCAGTGATGAATGAGCACATGCAGCACAGACTCCACCCCCAAAACCCCAATATTCAAACTAATTTTTTGGATATTCATGATCCCTTATATCATTGTCTGGCTACTCAAAGTGGGGAGGGGCCAGTGTCTCATTTCTAAACAAAGAAGACAATAGAGTAGGCACCTGTTACCAGCCACTGGTAAAGAAATGAGAGAAGCTTACAACTGTACCATCAGCTCTGCCTCAAAAAGACTTTCTCTTCCTATTATTTTTACATATATACAGATTATGTGCACTATGCAGTGTGAAATGCAGTGATGTTCTCTGCAGTGTACAAAGTTACACTGTCTTTTTGGCTCTGTAAAAGTTGAATGGGTTTATTAGCAGGGATGAGAGGACACACCCATGTCTAGTGACCCCTACACTCCCTTTTCTGGAGGAGGGCATAGGCTCCCTTGGGACTATTCAGTGAGAGGCATGAGCAGATGGTCCCTGATGTAGCACCCCCCAGACCAGCCCATTACCCCCTGCCCCCTCACCCTGCCAAACATTCTCATCTCCGTTCAGTCAAACGTCATGGAATGAGCAGTTTATCTATGGCACTTAAACTTTGGCATGCTAATAATTCTCCAATTAACAGCCAATCGTGAGATTAATAAGCAATGAAAAGAAGAGTAAGACATCCACGTTTCAGAGTAATCTTACAATTTTGGAATGCTCCACAAGCTCTTGTGTAGATCTTTATATCAATACTTGTCCCAGGGCAAAAGATCCATAACTGGATAACTAATGAACAACAGAGAAATAGAATAATGCTATTCTTACAGCTTAATTTTCTCAGTAGAGGGTACCATGATGTCTCCAAGTTAAATACTTCTTGAAAGTTTTTGGGTAAAATTATTCCCCAGTTGACAAAATAGATGCTAAAAAGAGCTCATCCAGTCTCTGTATCTTTTCCAGGCTCTGTAAATTGGAGAAAATAATTATGTGATTGACCAGCATCCAATCAACAAAGACAAAAAGGGGCATCATATTCTAGTATTATCCTAGCTAAAGCTCGTTGACAAATTGTGACAGTTATGTAGTCAGAAGCAATGGCAGAGAAAATGTGAGCAATGTTGCTAATCCTGACACGATGCACTGAAGACGATGCATGAAAGACAGTGCAGGAGTCAGAAAATATGCCTTCTTTTTTTTAGGTTTTTTTTTAGGGTTTGATGAACTTATAAAGTTATCTGGGCATGAACTGGCATCGACACACACTTCAGGACTTCTCATACAGTTCTTTATGATATGTGTAAAATAATGAACTGAACAGATCTGTTCTTAAAAGGAAACCTTCACGTAAGACAACTAGGGAAAACTGATAGCATGGACAATAATGTCATGCCAAATTCTTCTAATTTTACATGCTAAGAGTAAATGTTTACCTCAGATAGCAAAGACGATCTGATGCCAAAGCAAACAAAACTTTTCTGAGCAATTATCACATCTGTTGAACTTTTCTTCTCTGCATTAACTCTTTAAATATTTAATACCAGACTTAAGTAATGCAAGAAATTCAGATTATCTGCTCTGTTTTGCTCTTTTTATGTGTATTTATTTGTGTGACACAACTTTAAACAATGCAATGGAAACACTGATGTGTACTATGACTATAGAGAGGGAATTTTGAGAGGGAATTGCCAGAAATTACAATTATGGCATGGTTTAGAAATGACAAATCTATAATCTATAGTTGTGATGAGTTTGTGAAACTTTGTGAGTTTTAAACACAAATGTCACTCTAGCCCAGGGGTGGCCAACTCCAGTCCTGGAGAGCCGGATTCCTGCACAGTTTGGTGATCTACCTGATCAAACACACCTGATTCAACTCAGCAGGCAATTAGCAGGTTTAATTATAGTGTCAGAGCAAAAAGATCAACAAACTGTGCTGGACACCGGCTCTCCAGGACTGGAGTTGGCCACCCCTGCTCTAGCCGCTCTTCCTGCTTCTTTTACTCTCACACAGTCTCAGAACTCCACTTCCCAGAATCCCTGGTGCTCCTTTGAACTTATAGGACTTCCCTTCCCATCTGTCTCCTTTCAGACTCTGATTTCCAGGACCACTTAAGCCAGGGGTGTCAAACTCCAGTCCTGGAGGGCCGGATTCCTGCAGAGTTTTATGATCTTCCTGATCAAACACACCTGATTCAGCTCAGCAGGTAATGAGCAGGTTTAATTGTAGTGCCAGACCAGAAAAATCACCAAACTCTGCAGGAATCCGGCCCTCCAGGACTGGAGTTTGACACCCCTGACTTAAGCCAAGCCTGAAGAGCTGTCCTTTGCTTGGTATTGTCATGCTCTGTGCACTTTAATATAGCTCTCTCTGTCTTCTGCCTTTTGGAAGGTGTTGTATCTATGTTATTTTGTTAGCTTTCTTAGCCTGTGTAGCTTCCCTAACCTGTTTAGCTTCCTTAGCTTGTTAGCTTCTCTATCCTATTTGACTTCCTTAGCCTGTTTGCCTTGAGGCCTTGGCGACCCTCTACCTAGCCTATGTATAGCTCTATTATTACATCTATTACATTTAGCCTGGCTCTATTGAGCTTATTTCTCTGTCGTCTGTTTATTTTGGTTTGTTTACACTTGTGTCTGATTTATTATTAAATTATTCTTTTTGTACACCTGCGTTCATCTTCCCTGAACCATTTCTTTGCGTTACAACAAATGGCTTCTAATATTGTTCTTAATATTTTTAATAAGCAGCACAACATTTTACGGTAACATTTTCCAAACAAATGATAAACAGTATATAAGAAAAAGTAACTCTGACAGAATGCATTCAGTGATAGTGTCTGTCTTTTTTGAGTGCATTATTATTTATTATAGAAATTACTGCTGGAAAATGTTGATATCATGGACAAAAAATTATACACAACATGACAATGTTCTGAGGATTCATGAGACAGAGGTTCCACTTCTTGTTAATAATAATAAGAGGATGGATAGATGGTTAGATAGGTACTTTATTGATCCTAGAGATAAATTTAAGAAGAATACACAGTATGTTTAAAACTACTTGACAACTACAAAAAAATATCCAAAACAACTTACGTAAATCATGAGTAGAATGTCACAAACAAAAAAATGCATATTCAAACATCAGCTGTTTGAATTTGACAACTTGAGGTGTCATCTGAAGCACTGTTCAAGCAATGTTTTCTATAAAACAAATAAACCAGCAGGTATAGAAAGCATTTCCTTAGGGTTCACAGGTTTTTTCATGACTAATCCCATTTGTTAAAAAGACACTCAACTGTAAAATGTTTTTGTTAAATAAAAAATTATTTATTAGTTTTTATTATGTTGAGTACATTAAAAATGTAGAAATCAAGTGATATATGTTAGTATGGAGTTGCTTTTGTCTGCTGGGCAAACCACTGCAAAATAACATTGTCATCAGCCCAGATGTGAAACACAACATGTTGGGATGAGTAGAAGCCACTGTCTCTAGGCAATATCCACAAATAGGACTATAAACAAAAGCATACACACTTTCATTCACATGTACTCTTTGTGTATGAGATCATCCAGTACCTCACTGTAGTGATATTGTATCCCTGTCTTTTTCCCATATGAGTCACATTTGGGAAGAAAATGTTTTCCTGTTTACAATGTTTCAAGTGTACTACATCTATGTCTGTCTCTCCATGACACACCTCCATCCATCCATCCATTATCAACCGCTTATCCGGGGCCGGGTCGCGGCCTTGACACACCTCCATGACACACCTTTCCAGCATAAATGGGCTGACAATAGGTTGAAAATCTATCTACAATGTAATCTGGTTTTCAACTGATCAACCTTGGATTTGCAAAATATGTTTACTGAATAGTGTTTTCCGGCCGCTCGGCTCGCGTGTGTGTGTGTGTGTGTGCAGCATGATTCCTGCTCTATAATATATAAATATTTTTTTCCTTCAAACTTTGTGGAAAGAGGAAAACTCTTGACTGTGAGAGGGAGTTTTGTGTGAGAGGCTGGGTGAACACGCGCTTATATTGCATAACAACAAGCAGCGGAGCGAGGTGTGAATGCCTCAAATTCCTGCGCAGGGGGTTTAGCGAGTGAGAGGCCCTGCAGACAGCCTGCTTTCATGACGAAAATTTTCGTCGGTTTGGGAAAACTAGTGTTCAAAAGTGTTTCTGTCTGCCTCCTGCTTGGCCGCTAGACTAGCTGCTGCTCTCTACCCCTCCCACACACTCTGAGCTGTTCAGAGGGAGGCGGGTGCACAGTCAAATGACGCTGTGTTGCGCCTTCAAAATAAAAGCACGCGAGTTAAAATTTTGAAATCAAGTATTTCTCTCCTCCACGGTTTGGACAAATGTTTCCAATATTGCCCCCCAGTTCCTACGCCTATGATTCAAATCACCTAAATGTAACCTTAATCCAAAACATAAACTTAACCTTCACCCTGATCCTAACCATTATCTTGATCCTAATCTTATCCTGTATCCAAGGTTTCAGCAATTTTATCGACAGATCAAAAATAGGTTGAAAAAACACTAAGAAGGAAGGTATTACATGAAAAATGTAAGTTCCTCCCCCAATGGTACACCTACAAACTACTCCCACAGAATACGCCACCAAAGTACTCGCCCAAAATAAGTCCCTTAAAGTACTCGTCCAAACTACTTCCACAGAGTACTCCTTCAAAAATTCTCCCCCAAAGTACTCATTCAAAGTACTTCCCCAAAAATTACTCCTCCAGGCCTGAGGAACTCCTCCAAACTACTCCCTCAGAGTACCCCTTCCCCAATGTGTTCCCCCAAGGTACTAACAAAGGTATTCAAATGACTAACCCAAGGGACTCCCACAAAGCACTCCTCCAATGTACTTGCCCATTGCACTCCTCCAAGGTACACTCTTAAAACAGATGGTTCTTCACAGGTTCTTCATTAAAGATTATATATAGAACCATGAATACTAAAATAACCCTGTGTATGATGGAATACTTCTTCAGATTGATGGAGAATGTGTTATATATGGTTCTATATAGAACCAAAAGGGTTAATGAAAATGGTTACAGTCAATGGTTACAATGTGAAGCTTGTAACAATAGAGGAACCATTTTAGTGTTATATAGAACCATTTAAAAAAATATCCAATATATAACCATCTACAACACAAGCTTCATCAATCTGAAGAACCTTTTCAAGGTGTAAAGAACCTTTTTTCCTTTTTTCACATTTTTTTTTTTTTACCAAATTTTCTATCCAATGTGTTTTTAAGCCAATCGACCTGCCAATTCATTAGGACTCTCACTATCACTCATAATGTTTCTGACTCTAGGAGGATGCAGACTCATACAAGCCTCCTCCCATGAATGTGAAGTCAAGCCACCACCTTGTTTCAAACTGCTGCCAAAACATAGCAGCCAATGTGCTCAAAGAAAAGCACAGGATCCCCAGTTCTAATTGGTCTTCAGATTATAGTGATGATGCCTTAGTTCACTGAGCCACTCAGGACGCATACAGAACCCTTCAATCATGCAAAGGGTTCTTTGAGAATTCATGGTTCTACAAACCGGATTCCAAAAAAGTTGGGACACTAAACAAATTGTGAATAAAAACTGAATGCAATGATGTGGAGATGCCAACATCTAATATTTTATTCATAATAGAACACAAATCACAGATCAAAAGTTTAAACTGAGAGAATGTATCATTTTAAGGGAAAAATATGTTGTTTCAAAATTTCACAGTGTCAACAAATCCCAAAAAAGTTTGGACAAGGCCATTTTTATCACTTTGTGGCATCCCCCATTCTTCTTACAACACTCAACAGATGTCTGGGGACAGAGGAGACCAGTTTCTCAAGTTTAGAATTAGGAATTATCTCCCATTCATGTACAATACAGGCCTCTAACTGTTCAATCATCTTGGGCCTTCTTTTTCGCATGTTCTCTATTGGTGAAAGATCTGGACTGCAGGCTGACCATTTCAGTACCTGGATCCTTCTCCTACGTAGCCATGATGTTGTGATTGCTGCAGAA
>BRDA01032760.1:0-43876 GCA_036984385.1 Crenuchus spilurus | reverse complement strand
AGGTCCACTTTTCCCCCCACTTCCACGCCCATGACCATGTATTAGGCTACATGATATCTACAAAATATTGTGACAAATTACACAAATGTACCTAAACTTTAATAAAAGCTTATAAAGCTGATAGTCATCTGTCTTAAAGTTTATATTTGTCATCTTTGATAAAAACTTCAAAAACATATTGTGCATGATAGGTGGAATAAGTATTTATTAAGGTTTTTGTTGGTTTATGTTTGTCAGGTTTAATAATAATTAGCTTATGTTAACGTCATGTTGCCCTGTGAACAGTAGCCTATATAATTTAGATTTTAAATTTAATGTTTTATGGCTTATAGCTCATGAAAATCAGAAACCCATCCTCTCAAATTATTAGAATATTTTATTTGGAGTACATTCCTATTCAAACAGTATCAACATTAAAACAGAAAAGGCTTTAAATATGTGACTTTACATGTAATGAATATAAAATATATTTATTTTACGTTTTGAATTAAATTACAAACGCAAATGTACTTTTTCATAATATTCTAATTTGTGGAGCTGCACTAGTATACATAACATGCAGAATAATAACAGCCATGTTTTTAATGTGTTTTTACCACTGCAGTTCCTCCAGTCATATTATAATCACTGCACACAAACACATACTCATAAATAGCCTTATAGTTTCAGGTTTTCCCTTAAAACCAGGTCATGTGGAATAATTCTTCTAGTTCCCTCTAAGCGTGGAGTTGGGGGTGGGTTTAGGTTTGTTTTCTAAAGTGTAATCCTCCACAGCTAACGCTGGACCAACCCGCTGTGTAAAGTACAGGAGGATTAGTCTTGTAAAGAGTGAGTGAATGTCCCTCAGCTTTCTTATGAAGTGTAACACTAACAATTATTCTTTTTCCACTTGAAAGAAAACATTGAGGCAGCTTTATGCTTGTGCTCAGGGGGATGGTGTGATGTTAACATCTCATCTGAAGTCTGCAGTAAGGTGTGAATGTTGTGCTGAACTAAAGCCATGTTGATAGATAAATGGATGTACTAACAGGAGGACACAGATGAATCTTCCTTGAGCAACTCATTGGGAAAACTGCAGTGTTTCACTGATGTGTGGGAATCCTTCTGTTGACCTTGTTCAGTGCATATTACTGGCTAACTGCTAGCTTCACAGATAAACACATAGTCTGTCATGACATCTGAACTCAGTGACTCCAGAGCTGTCAATGGCTGAAAGAAAAAGGCTTTTAACCAAATTGTACTTCATGACTATATTTAACTGAGAAATTAATGACGTCACACCTACATTACTGTTCCTGAGCTTTTGAGTAGACATGGTGGCTCCAAAGAAATGAAAAGTAGACAGTGAATGAGGAAGATTTGAAGGTTAGGAAAATTAATATGTATTCATTGAGTTAGGAGGGAAATGTGTGTGTTTAATTTGTCAGGAAACTGTTATGGAGTATAATGTTAAGAGACATTATGAAATGAAACATCACTCTTTCAAGTCACGCACATAAGCAGTACAGAAGCTGAAACAACTAGCCAGTTTTTGTGCTAACCAAGTGCATGCAAATGCTACAAGGCTACAATGTAGCTCAACTCATAGCCCAGCACAGGAACTTCAGGCTTGCCATGTTTGCAGTTTTTGTGCAAAATTGTGCTTTTTAAAAAAAAAACAATTGGGAGTAAATTTTCAGAGCTGGTGGAATGTTGGTTTTTGGACTACAATAAAAATGTACCATGACCACTCATATATTATATTATTTTATAGGTCTACGAGTCTGTTGCTAATGACCACACATATTTTTTCTCTTTCTGGACCCCAACAAGAAACGTTTAGACACCCGTGAGTACACCAATAAAAAATGTAACTTTGTGAAACAAATTACAATTTAATTTTAAAAGGGAAACTGTCACATTTTATATTCATTACACATAAACTGACATATTTCAAGGCTTTTTTTTTGTTTTATTCAAGAGTTCAAGAAGTTTTTATTGTCATTTCAGCTATATACGGTACTGTACATAATGAAATGAAACAATGTTTCAATGACCAGGTGCAACACAGAACAAAGTGCAAAGACAACATACAATAAACATACAATAGTGCAGGCTCTATACTATAGTACAGACCCTCTAATTAGACTAAGACACATTACAGGAAAGGACAAATGTAATGATGGTCAGTACATGGTACTGAGTCATTTCCTTGAAATGTCATTTTACATGTAATTAATATAAATTATGACACTTTACCTTTTTAAATTAACTTATGAACAAAAATGAACTTTTTCATGAAATTCTCCTTTTGGATGTGCACTAGTTAAGTAAATTCCATCATATACTGTAAGTGACATCACAAAAACTTTAAATATGACATTTATTTGCCATGGTTTCTATATATGAACTGTATTATGTGCTGCACCCATTCAACAGTGGTCTAACTGACAGCGTCCTCTAAATTCCCCTAGAGCTTAATCTGATTGATTATCTGTGGAATGTGCTGGAACCACAATGCCAATTCATAGTGGCCACACCTCACAAATGACAGGACTTAAAGGATCTGCTGCTAATGTGTTGATGTCAGATACCACAGGACACCTTCAGAGGTTGTGTAGAGTCCATGACTTGCTGGGTTTGAAGCCACAGTATATATTAGCTGTATTAGTAAATTAGAAATATATCAGCAGCTGTTTAATTTAAAATGAATTACTGAATGAATATATATATATATATATATATAGTGTGTATATATATATATATATATATATATATATATATATATATATATATATATATATAGTGTATATAGGCTTCATCTATTTGTCTTGGTGAAGTTTTAAGCTTTCTATATTTAATTCTATCTCTGAACTGGACCACCAGAGCAGTGAGTATTATCTGTGAAAATCTGGAGCATGACGTGCAATGGTGATTGAAGATGTGCAGAGTTTCTGGGGCTGATGGTTTTGTGTTAAAGGCTCAGTGTGGCTTTGTTTGATTGTGTCTCTGAATTTCTTGACTTGTCATCCGTCATGTTTATGGGGTCATCATGCTCAATCGGTCTGGTCCCTCTCTGCTATAGATAGAACTACAGTCCCTGTTTTGTCTCTTTTTTCCATTATCTCTCAGCCTCTCTTTCAAATCACTTTCACTTCACCATGTCTGACCAATGCAATTTTTGACCAATGGCCTCTCTTTATGTTCCTCATTTCACCGGTGCTGTTATTCTTAGAGGTGTCTTTTTCACTGTGTTTCACCATGTCTCTGTTTAACACCTCTACTACACTCACTATCAGTAACTGCACCTGTCCAGAGAAGTGACAGTTAACACATTAATGCTGCTATTTTACAAGTGTTTGACTATGTGCAGCACCTGTAGTTCCAGGCTGGCTGAGCACAGTTACACTTTTATTACAACTTGAATTGAAAACAGAGCAGAAAAATGTTTCCAGATGTCTCTCTCGATAAAATAATAGCTATTGCCAGCAGGTAGCAGAGGGTTTGGAATATGCAGTACACTCACTGGGCACTGCATTAGGTATACATACATTGTATCTACTCCCATTGTCCATTTTGCCAGCTAGTTTTAGTTTTAAAAGTGCACTATTATAGAATATAACACATCAATTATCACTTCTATTGCATAACACTTTGATTTTTTCCAACAAGGTGGTTGAAACCATATTAAACTAGTTTTAAAAATTGTCCATTTGTTTAGCCATTTTGGAACTAAAATATCAGGCCCCTCTACAAAGTCATCCATCCATCCATCCTAATTGCTTAATTCTGGTCAGGGTCGTGCTGAGTCTGTTTACCCCTTCAATGAATGCTGGGCAGCACATTGCACTATCATAGTCAAACTTAGGAGTGGGCGCCAATCCATTGCTGGGCATACAACACACACACATACAGACACCATGACAATTTAGAGTACCTGACTTCCATGTTTTCAGTCTTTGGGAAGAAACTGGAGACCCCAGTGGAAACCCCCATAGACACTGGGAGAACATAGAAACTCCATCCAGATGGGGACTCGAACCCAAGACCTCAGTGCTGAGAGGCCCTCTACATACTCAAAGAAATGTATTTAATTTACTTTCTATCTATCTATCTATCTATCTATCTATCTATCTATCTATCTATCTATCTATCTATCTATCTATCTACAGGTGAGTGGAGGAGTGTTTACTGTATCCGTAATGTATGTCAGAGGAGTGATAAATGACACATCTCTTGTAAGCTACATCAGTAGAGCTCAGAGGTCTCCTTCACTCATCCATTACTGTCAGCCTCCCTCACTATTCCCCCACTTCCTTCTCAAAGTTATTTCTCTTTATTAAGCCTTCACAGTTGAAAGATGCAAAGGGTCAATCCCCCCCCACACGTCCTCTCTGCAGTATACATCCTTGATGTATTCTTTATGACCATGTGGTTCACTTTGACTTGTTAGAGTTACGTCTCAGAACAGGTTGTGTTTGATGCCTGTTCTGACATCTTTGTGTCAATAAGTACACTGGTAAGGTTATATTTTTTTAGGGATACCATAGAAGAGACTTATAATTAGTTGACCAGAGGAGGACGTGTGTCCCCCCCATGTGAGTCTGGTTCCTCACAAGGTTTCTTCCTCCAGCTCTGAGGGAGTCTTGCCACTGTCGCTGTTGGCTTGCTCACTTGGGATTTTGTGTTTTGTTATTACTGGAGCCACTTTGTGACAACATCAGATGTAAAAAGTACTATATAAATACATTTGACTTGACAAGACTGTTGACGCTTTCAGATATTTGCTGAAGTTCATTTAAAAAGTGACTAGTTTAAATTGAATTAAGACTTGGATGCAGTTTGCATGGGTTGAAAGATGGATTATTTAGGTGACTATTGAGTTTTAGTGCTTATTATTAGTGTTACTCTTGCAAGTCTGAACTAAAGAAGCAATATTTGGACTCCAACACATTTATGCTGATTGACTACACACAGACTGAGTGAAAGTGAAAGTGAATGTGCACAATCATTGACCAATGTGCTTGCACACAGAGAAATTTTGCATTTAACCCATCCGTGCAGTGAAACTCATACAAACACTAGTGAATACATTACGAGGCGGTGAGCACACATGCCTGAAGCGGTGGGCAGCCCCTCTCTACAGCACCTGGGGAGCACTTAGGGGTTAGGTGTCTTCCTCAAGGGCACTTCAGTCATGTCCTGCTAAGGGATTAAACCGAATCCCTAACAACCAGGCCACAACTGGCCTGCATGCACATGTGCAGAGGGAAGGCTCTTCTGCTAGAGCTCATTCATCCTGGGGTGGAATGATGGACTGATTGGACTGATTATTTAGGGATTGATTAGTCTTTTTGCCTGACTCCTCATCTGGGGGCTGGGGGCTAGGGGCTGTGATCTCAGTGATCATGCCCCTAGTGATCATCATTCCCAGTAAATTGTTAAAATATTAAATTCCTTTCAAGTATCTTCACATAATGTGTCCATTTATAAACTTATTTTCCTAAAACTGTGGATCTACGCTTATTTAGGAGCTTTTATTTCTAAGAGCATAAATTAAAATAGCAACAATGCATGCTTCAGTTGTAAATGTAAACTGTAAATGTTTGATTGACAGTTACTGTGAATTTGAATATCATGATGACCCCTCATGGAGTCTCTGTTTGCAATGCAAATTCAGTTTCCAGGGAAAAAATGAGCACCTGCACTGTTCCTTCACTGCCTTATCAGCAGTCCTTAACTGGGAGATTATATTGTCTGACCCTAGTGTGTATTATCAGTGGACAATCATTTCCCCCCCTTGTCTCTCTGTATTCAAGTTGTTTCCTTTTCTCAGAGTGCACTGATAACAGACCTGTGCATGCTGACAATGATGCTGGTCAAATGCTCTCCAGCAATGCCCCAGTGCCTTGTAAATCCCGTTAGGGCTCACCTGTCTCTGATCATGCCTCAGCACCTTGCTCTTCACCTCTCTGTCTTACAAACAGCATTGCATGTTTATGAGGAGGGGAAGTGGGGACAGCATGTTAACCACAAGTGTCTCTGTACCTGGTGTTTTGCATCATTCAGCAGTTCAGAATATTAGTGCAAAATGTTTTAAACATAAATGAGGGCTGTGGTGCCAGTGGCGATCATGATTCCCAGTAGTAATAATAATTTTTACCCAATATACCATTTTTGTGTCTCAAGAGTGTACATACAATTTATCTAATGAGTTGGTCACTGACTGTATATATATATATATATATATATATATATATATATATCCCTAAATTGCCCATCCTAACTTTTTTTGGATAAAAAAATTAAATTAAGTTGGACAAACAGTAGATTAAACATACTGGATTTATAATGTTTGCAACTATTATTATATATATTTTTATATATTTGTAAATCCCACCTCTGTCTCATCCCTGGCCCCGCCTCTGTCCACATGCTTCTTGTTTGTTTACCTTTGCCATGTGCTGTCTTCTCCACATGCTTTTTTGTTTATGTTGACATCATGTCTCCATGTCCCTGACCCATCATGTTGTCCTGTCTCATTAATGGTCAGCACCTGAGTCTTGTTTGCTCACAGCCCTGTCCCTTCATCATATCCTAATCAAGTTGCTAATTAGCTCCCTTATGTTTCACAGTCTATGAGTCATTGTTTGTCATGTGTTTGTAGTCACTGTAATGTCACATTGTATTTTTGCTATAGTCTTTTGTCTGTTTCATAGTCAAGCCACAGCCTCAGTTTTTGTATTTTGAGTTCAGTAATAATGCCTTGTATGTTGTTTTGAACCTCAGATGCATCTAGTCTCCTCCTGGCTACATTTTAACTGACGTCATCACACTGTCCCAACTTTCTTTTTATTTGGGGTTGTATACTCTGGGGGATGTTGGGTGCGTAGTCATTCTGGATTTTTCCAGAATGTACAAATGGCAAGAAAGTAACAAGGTTTTTTTTTTTTTATTCCAATGCATTGTGATGCAAACGTGCATTAAGATGTTTTCTTTTAATATAATAAGAAAGCATCAAATATTCTGCACATGCACTGTCAAAAACAGAGGCACTGAACCAGTCACTTTTTTGTCCAGTTAGAAGCTTAGCCAGGAATTCACTGAATTCACTCAATTGGAAAAAATTTATGATCCTGATTCATTAATCCTGTTTGCGCCACATTGACTGTAGTAGCCAGTAGAATGTGATTAAACAGTCTAGCTTTATGCTATAGGCCACTATTTATTTTCCATAGATGTTTATACAGTACTTAACAATGTTAGGGTTAGGGTCAGCACTAGCATTAGAGTTAGGACCAGGGTTAGGGTCTAGGCTTTGCTTGAGATTAAGGTTAGAGTTTAGGTTTAGTGTCAGATGAGAGTAACTGATAATTAAGTTGACTCTTCAAAGATAATTATTTGTCCATCCATTATCTTATCTGCTTATTCCTGGTCAGGGTCACGGTGAATCCTCTATGCCTTCACTGGGCCTATGGCAGGGTATTATACTGTCTTACCTAAACCCAGGACAGGGCTAAAAGTTGAAAGTTATTTAAATACAAGTTAAGCAAAAATGGCCTATCCAAAAAAACTAAAGGATGCATTCATTTTGATGTTTGGAAGCCCAAATATTAACATCATTATAACACAAATATTGTGTATTTATAATAGATATAACATATAATGGCTCTACTATATTTGTGGTATTGTAACACCATTTTTAAAATGAAAAATATACTGACAAGATTTGGAAGCATCTAAAAGATTCTACATCTCACGGCCATCTATAAAAATGTATGATATCTGTTCTGGCAGAGGTAAATTCTGGCGTGTGATGTCAAATTCAGCTATGGATTACAAGAATACATTGACACCTAAAGGAAAACTCAAACCAAAGGAAAAGCTATTGTTGCAGTTATCAGTCAGAACGGCTGTGTCCTCTAATCCATTTCCTTCTACTGAAATATGAGATATGCTTGCATAGACACCTTATCAGCAGCTGTGCAATGAAAGAGATGTTGTCGGTTTATTTTAGTATGCTTTGCTTTTTTGTTTTTAGCCTGTTTGCCACCATGCTGCCAGCCTTTTTTCCTTTTTATGAGAGGAATGATTATAATGCATCTCCATTACAGGCTGGCTCATGGTTCAGTCACTTGAGTATGTATGTGTGATGCCTACATCCTGGATGCTGACAATTTGGATAATGAAATTAATGGCTCTGGTTATTTTTGTCTTAATACCTGATGTACTGCTTATAGTACTGTCAGTATTACTGTTTCTTAAAAAATACATACCCTTTTTCAAAGGGCTCATATTTGATTATTGTCTCTTTAACTTCTTAATTTCTTTAATTTCTTTCTGGCTCACTTAAGACATCAGTGAAGTTATATGTACTAAGTATAGTGTATAAAGAAACATCTGTCTGTAAATGATCATTTTGCAGTCATTCTTTCTCTCTCCAGATGTTTTTCTTACTGTAAGTATAAGACAAACTCAAGCCAGCATTGTAATGCATCATAACTGTGAAGTTTTTGTCACATGCAAATGTTTGGGCACTCCTGGTAAAATGCCTGGTTTTTGTGATTTTAAAAATATCAGAACAAGGTGAATAATTTCAGAACTTTTTCACCTTTAATGTGACCTATAATAAGTACAATTTCATTGAAAAACAGGCTTAAATCATATGTGACCCCGCCAGGGAAAACCAGGTCAAAGTCACTGGGCAACTTATTGAGATATCATGTCAATATTGTCACTCACATTAGCGACAAAACTTAGCCACTCTGTATTATTGCTGGAAATGAAAAATAACAGTCTCAGATATCTATCGTAGTACATATTTTGATCAAAAACAAAACTTAAATTCACAAAAAGTTGTTTTGAAAAAAAAACAAATTTTGAAAAAAAAGAATGACTTTGACCTGGTTTTCCCTGGCGAGCTCACATATAGTATGGGGAAAACATATGTGTTGTATAAATATGGACACAAAATTTGGCATGTCAATGTTTATTTTAACATGTTTGTTTAGCCAACTTATATTTATGTGTTCAGACAATGTTTGGCTGACAAGAAAAGCTCTTTTTAAAGGACAGTGGTGGTCTTTTCTGGATAGAGAGTCAAAACTTTGCTGGTTGGTGGCCAGTTGGGTTAACCATTACTAAAAGCACCATTGTCTCAATGTGAATTAATGAAAGTTATCTACACAGAATGATTCTAAATGTTGGGTACACCTGTATCATTTGGCTGAGAAAGTCACTAGGCAAATATGTGAGAAATGACAGAGAACCCAAAGATTTTGTTCCTATTAGAGAGTTACCTCAGCTCTCACCAGTGTGCAGCATCCACCTGGATGATGTGACTCCAACCAGCCCACCAAAACTTTCACCACACCAGTTTTTGAAGATGAGGATGATCGAGAGTGGAAAATTTACAAAGGATGTGAGGATAACACCTGAACTTTAGAGGAAATGACCAGATTCTAAAAATTGGGATTTTTACATCTCACCTGAGATGATTTATACATCATTTATACAGTACAATGGCTCCATCACTGCACTGCACTGCACAGCCACTGCATTAGAATACAGGAGTAGTGTCCCCACCAACACCACTTTCAGTAACCACACAAGCTTTCCTTGGAGATCTCTCATCCAAGTAAGAAGAAAATGTGTAATGTGATCAGTTTTTAACCTGTAAAGACTTTGTAATTGTTAAAATACACTAGAAATGATGTTTTTATACCAGGTCATATGAACAAGCAAAATGATGAATCAGCTGTCCCAGAGTGATGAATAGGTGTGGAAAAAAGGAAACAATTGAAGTAAACCATCTCATGTACTGTACACTGCCTTAGGAATTAGACCTGCTTCTTGATTCACTTTATTTAAAGGTTATTTGCTTATGGGCTTCATAACATATCATCACTTCCAGGTCTTTCCAGTTTTTCTTTTTTTCTTTTGCACAGCAGCTCAAAGGATAAAAAAAAGGTGTGGACCAACAGAGATGCCCCAAAATGTATTAGAATGGGCAACAATATGAAGAAACACTGAATAGCGTATTTATGAAGCAATGTCTACATTTGGACTCACAACATCTTTGGACAGTAATTGCAAGATGACATGATTTATACAAAGAAAACGACATTGTACTATTACAAGATTATAAGAGGCCTTAAACCAAAGTAATGAAAATTTCAATATGTAGCACTTTTATGGAGCATTATTCCCAAGTAATGGAGCTTCTAAGACAGAAGCTATATAAGAAGCTATAAAGGAAATTGCCTGACTGTGTTTTTAATGGAATGATGCTTGATTTTAAATGGCCTTAAGAATCAAAAGTAAATGTACTGAGTTATAAATTATAAGGGTAAATCATTCTGAGAAGAATTTCCATTCACATTTATATGATATAGTAGATATTGAGATGAATTTGTAAAAAGCAAAAATTGTACCTGAATGGAAACAGAACTGACACAAGATGTGTGAATGATGCTTTGTAACAGTGTTATAATGGAACAAACATTTGTCACTTTAATTTAAGGTCCCTGGAGGAAAAAAATCATATACAGCATGTTTGTATTGGTTTCTGTTGATTTTGTAATGGTGCCTAAAGATTGGTTAAATGACTGACTTTTGACTTATTTTATATAGATCTAGATGTCTATGATGTTCTAGATGCTCTACAGAAATGTATGTAATGGTAACCATTGTATGCACTGTTGTATGTAGCTCTGGATAAGAGCGCTTGCCAAATTCCGTAAATGTAACCATTAAGCCTCTTAACTGTATGGGTGGTTTTCCTAATTAATTATTATTTGTCAGCAGGGATAAAACCTTGTACAGTCATGGCCAAAATTGTTGGCACCCCTGAATTTTAGAATTTTACCCCTGAAAAGTATTTCTCCCAGAAAATAATTGCAATTACACATGTTTTGTTATACAGTTGTGTATGTCCTTTGTGTGTATTGGAACAACACAAAAAACAGAGGAAAAAAAGGCAAATTTGCCATAATTTCACACAGAACTCCAAAAATGGGCCGGACAAAATTATTGGCACCCTCAACTTAATATTTGGTTGCACACCCTTTGGAAAAAATAACTGAAATCAATCGCTTGCTATAACCATCAACAAGCTTCTTACACCTCTCAACTGGAATTTTGGACCACTCTTTTTTTGCAAACTGCTCCAAGTCTCTCATATTTGAAGGGTGCCTTCTCCACAGGTGTTCAATGGGATTTAGATCCGGACTCATTGCTGGCCACTTTAGAACTCTCCAGCGCTTTGTTTCCATCCATTTTGGGTGCTTTTTGAAGTATGTTTGGGGTCATTGTCCTGCATGACTTAGGTCATTGTCCCATGACCTAGGATGCAAACCCAGCTTTCTGACACTGGGCCCTACATTGTGACCCAAAATCCTTTGGTAATCTTCAGATTTCATGATGCCTTGCACACAGTTCCAGAGGCAGCAAAACAACCCCAAAACATCTTTGAACCTCCACCATATTTGACTGTATGTACTGTGTTCTTTTCTTTGTAGGTCTCATTCCGTTTTTGGTAAACAGTAGAATGATGTGCTTTACCAAAAAGCTCTATCTTGGTCTCATCTGTCCACAAGATGTTTTCCCAGAAGGATTTTGGCTTACTTACATACATTTTGGCAAACTGCAGTCTAGCTTTTTATGTCTCTGTGTCAGCAGTGGGGTCCTCCTGGGTCTCCTGCCGTAGCGTTTTCATTTCATTTAAAGGTCGACGGATATTTCGAGCTGACACTGATGCACCCTGTGCCTGCAGGACAGCTTGAATTTCTTTGGAACTTGATTGGGGCTGCTTATCCACCATCCGGACTATCCTGCATTGCATCCTTTTATCAATTTTTCTCCTCCGTCCACGTCCAGGGCGATACAGTGCCATGGGTTGTAAACTTCTCGATTATGTTGTGCACTGTGGACAAAGGAACATCAAGATCTCTGGAGATGGACTTGTAACCTTGAGATTGTTGATATTTTTCCACAGTTTTGGTTCTCAAGTCCTCAGACAGTTCTCTTCTCCTCTTTCTGTTCTCCATGCTTAGTGTGACACACACAGACACACAATGCAAAGATTGAGTCAACTTCTCTCCTTTTTATCTGGTTTCAGGTGTGATTTTTAAATTTCCCACACCTGTTACTTATCACAAGTGAGTTTGAATGAGCATCACATGCTTCAAACAAAGTTATTTACCCTCAATTTTGAAAAGGTGCCAATAATTTTGTCTGGCCCATTGTTGGAGTTTTGTGTGAAATTATGTCAAATTTGCCTTTCTTCCCTCTATTTTTTGTGTTGTTCCAATACACACAAAGGAAATAAGTGTATGTGTAATTGAAATAATTTTCCTGGAAGAAATACTTCATTTTCTGGAAAAAATTCAGGGGTGCCAACAATTTCGCCCATGACTGTATGTTGTTACTTGATGTGTTGAGAAATATTCTGTTATTGCTTCACAAATATATTATTCATTTGTTATGCATGTGTTAGGAAGTCATTATATAGGTGTATAAAGTGTTGTTTAAGGACAACATAAGGCAAAAATCAAACTGCTCATAATTGTACACTCTCATTGATTAAGCATTATGGACTGAGAATACAAAGCTGCAAGTAGAACCGGCTCACTTGTCTTTTTTGATGATGTGACCACTGCAGCAGAATGAATTCCATAATAAAGACCTAAAAGATGCTATAAATTCAAGTCGAAAAAATTGGCCAAGTCAGTGATTCTGCTTGACTAAGCATGCAGTTCAGGCTATTGTAGTCATGGCAGTACTAACTTGTGCCAAGTGGATTATTCCCCTCTGTGCCCAAAGAATACACTGTGTGTATGTATCTGTATGCATATGTCTGTGTTCTTCATGGCCCTTACACCACCTGAGCGTTACCTGTCTTGATGTTTATTTCTGTCTAGCTCCCTACGCAATCCGCTGTTCCACATTCTCTCATGAGAGCTCTGTAAGTGGATGTGTGATCTTTGAAAACAAAAAGCTCTCTGTTTCTCTTTTCTTCTGTTCGCTTTTCCCCTCCACATCTCTCACTCAGTCAAGGGAGAGCAATAAAGCCATCCTTCTCTCGCTCCAGCTCTTGGCACAGTTTGTATGTTTACCATATGCATGAAGGCACTGGCTACGAATCTAAAGAAGAAGGAGGTAGATAAATAAAGTCTTTGGGCTCCCATTTCTCTAGAGAGGAACAAAAAAGAAAAGCACACCAATAATGGGCAAGAACACTGAGGCGAAGAAGTGAAGTGAAGCTTCAGAAAGAATTAGTCCTAGAGGAGACCAAATCAAACATCTTCTGGTACTGCGGGTGCATCAGCAGTGGGGAGTCATTTGGTTTTATCTATGGACAGGACAAGCAGGCAGTTTACAGGGCATGTATGTCTGTACTACTAACAGGAGTTCAAGTTCTGGAGAGGACTGAAATAAAAGTGTCAGCTTAGAGAAGGTATGCTGGACAGCATCCATTACGTTCCAGGCAAAGGGTTAAAAACAAAGTGACTAAACTTGCTTGTTGGCAGCCCTTTAAATGGTTCCATCCAGAAACTTTTTAACTAGTACTGTCAAACAGTCACTATTAAATATTTGATAACATTTACCACTTAATAAAAATATGACATTTAAGAGCAGTATACAGTATTGGACACAATATACACATTTAAAAGCAGCTGTGACCTGGTGGTTTGAGATCTGGTCTTGTGACCAGAAAGTTGATGGTTCTATCCTCAGACATGTTATGACTGAAGTGCCCTTAAGTAAGGCACCTAACACCCAACTGCTTCCCAGGCACCAGGCTGCCCACCACACATGTTCTCACCTCCTAGTGTGTGAGTTTCACAGCATGGATAGGTTAAATGTGGAGATCAAATTCCTCTGTGTACAAGCAATACACAGGCAATAATTGTGCCTTATCACTTATTTGTGCATTTATTACACTTCAAAATAAATATATTTCTTAATAATATAATAACATTATTTTTATTAAGTCTTATATTTGCCACTGAACATTTCACCAAAACATGAAACTGACATGTTTTGTATTGACAGTAGCATTAATATTAAGAACTCAAATTCCTTTACTTAAACAATGATGGGTCCTACAAACCAACATGTGTTTACATGAACTTTATACTGAGATGCAGCTCATGGAGCCATTTCTGCCATTTAATCAGCGCTGCTCCTTTAAGAGTGTGATGTTTGTTGTTGCTAAATTCATGTTGTTTTCAGCGACTGATGTAGTCACAAACTACATCCACTAGCATTTTAGCATTTTAAACAGAACAATAATAATCATATAAAATAGAATGAGACTAATTTGATGTATAGAATTCACAGCTTATTTCAAATGTTGAAAACTGTGATTAATATTGTTTTCTTGAATCCATTTGAGAAATATAACTAATCGAGGTGGAAGAGGAAGTTCTGCAGTAAAAACAAAATGCTTTGACACTCATCAGTGTTTACCTAAGCCAATACTACGTCACTCATTCATTGGGCTTCCTGGCCAATCACAAGTTACTACTCAACTTTAAAAGGAAACATTTTCTTCATTGCAAGTGCCGACACATCAACGTCATCCTCCTTCCTCCCCACCGCCACCAGGTTGGTCCCGGTCCTGTTACCCAGGGGGTTGGCTCCACCCATGCTATGCATCTATTCATCAGTATTTGTTCTAGTCCAAATGCTGCAGACTTGGGCTGGTGACAGAGCCTACACCAAAGATTCTAATAATTACTGTCTCTGTTCAGTTTTTATGGAAGAAATGCAGTTTGTATGAAGTCATTAAGTAAAAATTGTAGTTAATGGTTTACATTACATTACAATAATCACATTGCTGTACCACAACATGGTTTAAAACAATACTCATTTGGGTTAGTTGGCTAGTGGGTAGTGGATGCTGCATTTAGGGTTGAGAGTGCTGTACTGCAGATGAGTTTTTGTTGCAGTTCAGTCATCTGCAAGCTAAGAGTTACAACCTTCATGGCTTTCTGAGCTTCAGAAACATGACAGAGCAGTGAGGCTTAAAGAGTGAAATAGTCACTGGACTGAATAAAAAAGTTTGTTCTGACCTGATAAAAGTAATTTTTTAATAAGTTGTTAGTAGCATGTAGATGAATGTATCTGTATGCATGTGTGAAAAGGTCTGAAATTGGTCATTTTGGTAAGAATGGGCAGGCACCCTGTTTTATTTAAAGAACAGGGATCAATCAAGTCTGCACTTCATAACACATGTTGGTGGAAGTGTATCATGGCATGAACAAAGGAGATAGACCCCAGAGTAACTTCTATGCAACTGAAGGCCTCTCTCACATTGGCTAATGTTACTTTTTGGTTTAAATGAAAAGTGTTATGTTTGGAGAAAGGAAAACACGGCATTGTGGTATAAGAACCTTATCTCATCTGTGAAACATGGTGGTGGTGGTATCAGGTTTGGGCCTGTTTTGCTGTATCTGGGTCAGGACAGCTTGTCATCATTGATGGAACAATGAATTGTGAATTATATCAGAGAATTCTAAAGAAAATGTCAGGACATCTGTCCATGAACTGAATCTCAAGAGAAGGTGGGTCACGCAGGCAAGACAATGACCATAAGCGCAGAAGTCGTTCTACCAAAGAACGGTTAAAGAACAGTTACCAGAAACGTTTAGTTGCAGTTATTGCTGTAAAGGGGGGTCACACCAGATACTGGAAGCAAAGTTTCACATACTTTTGCCTCTCACAAATGTCATATTGGATCATTTTCCTCAATAAATAAATGACCGAGTATAATATTTGTGTCTCATTTGTTTAACTGGGTTCTCTTTATCTACTTTTAGGACTTGTGTGAAAATTTGATGATGTTTAAGTCATATTTATGCAGAAATATAGACAATTCTAAAGGGTTCACAAACTTTCAAGCACCACAGTATATAGGTTGCTTTTCCCCGTCTCATCTTGGCCTTGCAACCTAGTCTCAAAATTTTCAATTGCAGTAGATCTTAGTTTGAAAATAAAGCCCATCAGCTGTGAGCCGCTCCACATAATCCTTCCTCTGTGCACTTTTGCCTCATTTCACCTTATTGCCATTGGCCCCTTTTCTAATCTCCTCTGTTTCAGTTCTGAGCTCTCTCTCTCTCTCGTTCCCTGCTGAGAGGTTGTGTGCCTTCAGCACACCACAAAACTTTATTTTTATTTATGTTATGAAATCTTCTTAAATGTTAATGGTAGGTGTACTGATTTTGCTATGCTAAGTCCTGCAGGTACAGCTATAATTGGGTTTTAAATATGTTGCTTTCACCATCATAGCCTTTGTGTGAATTTGATAACAGCTCAATTTTGAGGTGCAAAGGTGGATGGGGAAAAAGGTTTATCCAGGAGTCAATAAAAAAATTCTTTTTTTTGTTCTTGTGAATTACATTCTTTAATGAGAATGAGATCTGTTATGCACACTGCCTACAGTCTGATGTCTTCATGGCAGCATTTGGTTGTCAATTATAACCTCTCAGTTTCATCAGTTCTCTGGGAAGACCTTACTTACTCTACAGCATGCTTTGGTGATGTCTCATTAGCCAGTATTGTTTAATTTAATCTCTATAAACTCCTCTGTACTTTTCTGGATTGTCTGTCTGATCTGCATGGCTGAATATTGAGGTTTTTATACAGCAACCACATTAAATAAATGTAAAATATTTATGCTTGACAAAAACCTTTCAAATAAGCAGAAAATGTGTTTTATAATTTGTGGCTCCCCATGTGGCTCAGGGGACTAAGGCACTGCCACTATGATCTGGGCATCACGAGTTTGAATACCAGGTCATGCTGCTTGAGACTGGTAGCTGGGGATGAGACAGCAAAATTGGCAGTGTTCTCTCTGGGCGGGAAAGGTGGTGCTCTCTCTCGCAGCACTACTAAGTAATATCGGCTGGCTCAGGTGTCTGCCAGGCAATCCATCAGAACTAGGGATCTTGCACAATTCTCAAAGTGTGTTGGCTGTTCAGCGGCAATGTATCGGCAGCAGTTGGACAAGAGGTGCTGGCTTAACTTCACAAGCACGCCTGTGTTCGTCTGCACCATCTTAGAGTCAGGGACATTGCAAGTGATATGGGGAGTTAACAAATGGTTGGGTCGATTGGCTATCAACACATTGTGGAAAAAATCAGGTAATAATGTAAATAAATGAATAATCCCTGACAAGGATTAAGCAGGTAGGGTAATGGATGAATGGATGGATAATAATAATAATAATAATAATTATTATTATTATTATTATTAATAATAATAATAATAATTATAAAACATGCTTACAATTAACTGAACAAAAAATATGGAGGCATATTCATTTTAGGCTGCACAGCACTGAAGGGACATTATGTAGGTTCATCTTGCAACTCAGATTTGTGTCACCTTCATGGTCCATGCTATTTCAATGGTTAACCCAAGTGTGTCCTAGTCTATGAGACCATAGTTAAAATTTGGATGCAGTTTGAGAGAACTGGTGATGTATTTTGACAAAAACAACTGGGCAGTTTCAGGTGACTATTGAGTTCTATTGTTAGCTAGCAGTGCTAGCCTCACAGCTTCTGCTGAAAGAACCATTCCATTAAACTCTTAATTACATAATTATATTGGAATAGTGTAGCAAAATGAAAGTAATGAATCTCAAATTATGGATTGAAAAAGAAATGAAAAGAACACATTACCAGGCTTCCAGTGGAGCAAGTAGTGCTGTGCAAATTATTTATTTATTTTTTGCTTTTCTTCATCATTTTTGTGGAAAATGCAAGTCTGAGGTATTTATTATGTGAGTATAACTGGGCCAGTTTGCAAGTTTTGTGCGGTCGCGGTTCATTGCTTGCTAAGGGAGCAAAGTCCCCAGAGGATTTAGACTCCTCTAATTCTCTCTCCTTCCCTAAATCTGAAACAATGACACAAAGCAAGTTTGCAAGTATGATTGTGCATGCTAATGAAAGAAAATACCATGCTTCAGAAACATGATATATTTGTGCAGACATATTCATCTTACTGAAATATCTCCTGACTTTACTCGCTGAATTGTTGTCAGGTTTATTATTTACGCAAGACCTGCTTTCATCAGAAAGCATTTCTCATTCCGCAGTGAAATGCACATCAGGCAACTTTACCGGTTAACTTTAATGTTTTGTGATGCTGTTACTTCTCATTGGAAGGTGATGGCCCAGTGAGAGTCCTGACACATTTGTTCCACACAGCGGCTCAGGAGTGCTCCTCTAGACATCTGCCCTGTGAAAGAGTTTGGACGTGCTAGAGTTGAGGAGCCATCTGCTGCTGGGATGTCTTCTCCTATTCTGGTACCTTGCAGAGCAATCAAGCAAAAAAGAGAGAAGACAAAAGGAAGGTTTTTGTGTCATGTTTCCGGTGCATACTTGAGCAATGTGTATTCCTGTTTCTTGAGAAAGTAGAAAAAACTCTTTAAAAATGCTTTCAGAACATTACCCTGCCTGCTACAAGATTACTTCCACACTCTACACACTACATTTCTCTGTATGCTTTTAGAAAAAAATAGAATTACAATCATCAGCTTATCCAAACAGTTCATTTTCTTATAGACACTGTCTTCTTACAACCTGCTGAAAGCTTTGCCCTTCTTCCGATTCATAAAAAAAACTGAAATAAATAATTAATGATATATTTGTGTTTTGTATCATTTCTTTCTCATCACTATTAAGGCTCATTTGATTAAGCATCTATCTATCTATCTATCTATCTATCTATCTATCTATCTATCTATCTATCTATCTATCTATCTATCTATCTATCTATCTATCTATCTATCCATCCATCCATCCATCTATCCATCCATCCATCCATCCATCCATTTATCTGTCTATTTTTCCATCCATGCATCCGTCTGTCCATCCATCCGTGTTATATTTATATTTTCTTTTCTTTTTTTCAGAGGAAATGGTAGTTATAACTTTGAGCCTAGATTAGATGGAAACTGATGTACTGTAGTGGTTTTTACAGTGTAGTTTAGTCTAATGGTTGTGTTTTATCCAGCAGACTGAGATTCAATACCCTATCCAGACAAGCGTTGCATTGAAAAGACTAACAATGGCTGAACAAGTCCAATTTTTAAAAAACCTTCATCTTTTTCTCTTTGGAGATGGCAATCCCTCCTACTGTTGCTTTTAAAGGTGCCCTAGAAATAAAAACTGTAGCTGAATATGAAGAGCTCAGTACATAGGACTGATGTACCATGAACCTCAAGCACTGTTGTGTCCTCCTTCAAATGCACATCTCATATAAACAAATGAGGGCTACAAAACAGATCCATTCCAGAATCCGAAAATTTTGCAAAAAAGTCTTGACTCAAGCTCCCAAAATTTACATACCAAGAAAGTGTCCTCCCAATACTGTCCACTCAATTCAAAACAACTTTCCTCTTTACTTCCCTCCTCTCTCATACACTTCTCTTCCATACTGTACAAATCTACTCCTCTCCCTCCACATCCCTCCAATTCTACTCTCATTTGCCTGCAGCACTTTTCATTTCCCACTTTTTTCTGGCACCCACACCATATCAGAGTCAAGAAATATGAAAAAGACAAACAAAAATGATCCTACAAGAGTAAATACAGCTCAGAGCTGTGGGCACTGGATCAAAAGAAGAAGAAAGAAGCACATAAAAAATGTATATACAGTTTATGTTTGATGTTGTTTCTGTGTGAGTCATTGTAGTCCCTCACTATACACCAGTCAGTCAAAACAGAGCAAATCAAATTATTCATGAGCCCATCATAAAAGGGAAAACAGTATGTTTCATTCTAAGGCCAAATTATAGGGCCTTATTTTAAATGAGTGTGGAAACACTGACCAAAGTCACATACCTTATATGTAGTGAGAACAACTTAAAACATTGAATATATGCTTTCAGTGGTACCTCTAATAATAACCTATTGCTGAAAATAATATTACAACTACTGACTGATGGTTGGTGGGTTGTTTTTTTTTTTGTTTTTTTTTAAATGGGTTACATTTATACAGAATTTTCACACACATTCATATTTCAGTAAGATTTATTCATTTAATCTTACATGGTTTTCAGGATGTTTTGGCAGCCTGTTGCAGGGGAACTGGGGCTTTCAGTAAGTAGTAATAGTGGATTAAGGCCTGCACTATAAATCCACACTGGGACAGTTCATCTCATGACATGATTGAGGATATTTCCCCTTGCCAGTGGGTAGTGTAGTCAAAAGTGGAGCATCCAGCCTTTAACAGTTAGCCTATATTGAATATGTTTGTTTATTTGTTTGATTTTCAAAGTATTTTGTATGTATGTATCATCTTGTTGTATTGCATGTATGTACTCTTTGTATTTTGACTCATTTGCATTGTGTATATAAGGGGATAGTAACTGTATGACAGTGCAGAAATGTACAGTCACTGGCCACTTTATTAGGTACACATACCTTGTATCTACACTCATTGTCCATTTTATCAGCTCTGAACTATAACAGGTGCACTTTGTTTTACAATTACAGACTGTAGTCCATCTGTTTCTTTGCACATTGATCATCCTGTTTGTCAGTGGTTAGGACCGGCAAAGAACCATGACAAAGTAGGTATTACTTGGGTGGTGGATCATTCTCAATAATAGATAGACAGTAGCTCATCTGCTGATGCACAGTTTGTTTTGGTCATCCTATAGTTCTACATTAGAGGTCACAAGATGCTTCCCACAGGATGCTGTTGGTTGGAAAGTTTTGGTTAGTGCACTATTCTCATTGAGGAAGTCCGTGGGGGGTCCTGATCATAGAATAACAGGATGAAAGGAGCTTAACAAGGTACACAGAGAAACAGATAGACTACAGTCTGTAATTGTAAAACTACAAAGTGCACCTGTATGGTGAGAAGAGCTGAAAACATGGACAGTGAGTGTAGATACAAGGTATGTGTACCTAATGAAGTGGCCAGTGAGTGTAATGTATATTAATTGATAAATACAGCATGTATTTGAACTAAGCATTATTTAAGACAGTAATGTGCTAATATATACAATATACAGCCTCAGTCTGTCAGCTGTCCATCTCTTTGGCTCCTCTATGACTCTGCTTGGTTTGCTGTGGGCTGCTGAAAAGCTGGCTATGATTTCTGTCCATCTCCTTGCAGCCACTGCACTACTGGATCTTTATTTCACATCTCTGCCTCTTTTCCTTTGAGGTCTGTATCTTGAGCTCCCCAGTGCGTCCTCCTGTTACTTTGAGCCATAATTAAGTGTCGAATCCAGACAATGGAAAATACATAGCTTAAGGCTTATTGAGCTCACACTGAGCAAATGATTGTACCAAAGAGCCTGTGAAACCTTATGGAGACCATGTGTCACTTCTGCTCGTCTGTGAGCTGAAAACCCTGCCTACTCTGATGATACCACTGACGTTAACACTTCAACCTTCAGAAAAATGAAATAGCTGTGAACGAGAGCTAAAATGTAACTGTAACATCTGTCAACATCTGCAAAATCAGCTTATCAGACTTACCCAGTTAATGCCACAGTTGTGCAGATACCCATGATGCTGCAGACTAATGGGAGGTTATTCACAGAGAGATTGAGGTGGAGGGAGTTCTTTCATGTGACCGCTTGGTTAATGATCGGCTTTGTCGACAGCTGGTCTGGTTTTATTAGGTGTGAGTTTGACGTCATCATTGCCTGAACAAAACCTTGTATCTCCAAAACAGTAACTTTACAGGTATTTACTGAAACGTATATGGTGTTTAAAGTTGTTTAAAGCCATTCAAGTTAGTGTTACGTTGCCTTAAAACTGGAGATCACTGAACTTGAAATAACAAAATAATATCAAACTTGAACAAATAAATTGGTAACACTTTATAATAACTTTCATTAATAGCTCATTAACTAATCATTAATAGCTGTGAACAAATCATTAGTTCATGAGAATTTCATTAACAAATGATTTACTAATGATTTGTTAACATTTGCAAAAATGAATACAGTCATTAGTAACTACATGAATTTATAAACATTTGTTCATGTTCAAATTCTCATGAACTAATGATTTGTTCAGTTATTAATCATTAGTTAACAGCTTATTAATGAAAGTTATTATAAAGTGTTACCAATAAATTTAATAACAATATAACATTTTAATAACAAAGAAAATTTGAACAAAATAACACATTATTGTTGAGTCAACTCATTATTAAAATTTTAAGGTAGTATGAGCACAAACCTTTTTACTTTAAACAACTAATTATGAAAGTAGAGTAAATATAAAAATATGTTATTTTATGTAAAACTGTGTTTTAGATCATTTAGATGTTTAAGTAAATATGTTATAGTTGTAATATTAAATACATTTTGACTATTTCTATTAAACCAGACATCAAAAAAAATTTCCACACAATGTAAAAGGCAGATATTTTTTTTTTTATGAAAAAAAAAAAAAAACAATGATAAGGTCTTTTTTGAATGAATGTGAATATGAATATAACTACATCCCTCAATTGGCCCTATATTAGACCAAATATCTACAGTCTTGGATAAACTGTGCCAATTTATAACTGCAAAATATTAAGCCTTAATTTAATCTGTAAAATAAAGTACTCACAGGATCTCTAGCTGTGGATATATGCTACTCCTGGTACTATTTAAAAGTTTGTTAGAGGCTGCATTAGGTGCAGCAGATTAGCAAATTACCACTAATCCAGCAATAATATATTTTGGAAAATTGTCAACAATTAGACACGTGTTAACTTGAGTTTTTTATTTTATTTATTTCAATATTTTCAATCCAAAATGCATTTATGTTGCATACAGTAAGACTATAAATGTAGGTGAGTTTCTATGATTCCAGTTTTTCTCAACATGTAGCAGCAAGCAGTGATCAGCAAACATTGTCTGAAGTCTCAGAAAGGCATTTTCTAACTTCTCGCTCATTTTCTGGTTATTTAAAAGCTTCATATGAAGTAATTTCAGGTTTGTCACATTGTTTTGCCCAAGAATGTACATCCATTGTCCATTTATTCTGGTCCACTTACTGTATACACACTCTGTGTAAACCATCAGTTACATACTGTACTCCATCTCAGCATTATTTGTTAGCATCCTTTGCATCAGTGGTCAGGATTCCCATAGGACCAGCACAGAGCAGGTATTGTTTGTATGGTAAATCGTTCTCAGCACAACGGTCACATTGAGGTGTTATTGGCATGTTAGTATGAGTGCAGCACAGAGTGAATCACACAGCAGTGTTAGTGATGACGGTCCTTTGGGAGTCCAGACCACAGAGAACAATGTAAAGAGGAGCGAACCAAATACACAGGAAAACAAACCCACATTTCTAATTGTGCAACTACAATGCATCTATATGATTAGTGGGTCTGATAAAACTGATAATGAATGCAGATGTAGATGTGCTTCGTGAACTTAGCTTATTAATGGTGAATATTTTTTTATTTACAAATTTCCTTTAGAATCAAATTTTCTCAGGTTCTTAAAACTGCATATTTATGGTGCTGCATATGTTTCTCACTTTTTCCACATATTTGTGCATGACTGTTGTGCTTAGAAATGGCACAAAAAATATTCACTGATAAGCCATAACATTAAAACCACTCATTGTTCATTTTATCAGTGACCATATAGGTGCACTTTGTAGGTCTACAATTACACCCCTGTAGTCCATGTATTACTCTTATTAGCATCTTTCACCCTGTTCTTCAATGGTCATAAACAACAGAACAGCTATTATTTGGGTTGTGGATAATTCTCAGCTCTTCAGTGACACTGATGTGGTGGTGGTGGTGTGTTAGTCTGTTTTGTACTGGTATTAGTGGATCAGACACAGCAGAGCTAATGGAGAATGTATATAATGTGTCCACTCTGATAGAAACATCTACCTTGTTGGTCCACAGTAAATTTTGTGTTGGTCATCCCCTAGTCTTACATCAGTGGTCACGGGATGCTGCCCACATGACTCTGGGTATGATTGGTTGGTGGTTTATCAGTGTCACTGCAGTGCTGAGAATAACCCACCATAAAATAATACCTGCTTTGTAGGGATCCTGATCTTTGAAGTACAGGGAGAAAGGAGACTAACAAGTTCTAGAGAGAAAAAGATGAACTACAGTTTATAATTGTAGAACTACAAAGTGCACCTATATGGACAGTGGAGCTAAAATGAACAATCAGTGTAGATACAAGGAGGTGGTTTGATGCTGCTATCTTCAGAATCAGCTGTGATTTATTCCAGTTTAGGCTTAGTGTGAAGTTGCCACCTTATTCTCATTGTCATGGTAATAATGGTGTGTCATAACAATCTGAAAGAGGTTTTTATTTTTGAGCCCCAGAGACAACACTCAAGTAAAAAGATGTTTGGCCCCAGGGCCAGCTGCCACAAATTGACACAATATAAAAGTAGGCTGTCTATGGCTGGAATGGCTGAGACATAAAGACATGTTTATTTGCATGCCCTCAGTGCACTGTATACGCGCAGTGGAGCATGGGTAGTCAAATAAATCATTCTGCTATGATGTGGCATTTATCAAAAGATAAGCCTGACTGAAGTTTTCCATCAACGGAAGGTAATCAGAGATTCAGTTAGGAATGAAGACAGCATTAGGCCATCCTGCCATAGATACCAGAGGACTTAAAAGATGATAACTGTAACTAAAATGAATAATAAACTGCATAAAGCTCTGTTGATGACAGAGGTCATGGGGTCTACTTTTGCTTCTTCTTATAGTCGTATGCTATGAGCACTGTCAGAATGTTTTTTCTTGCAGTAATTACTGATTTTTGAACATTATAGTTATCTAGACATGCACCGGTGATCAGAAATCAACCTTGCATTGCAAGCTGGTAATTTGCTTGATAATGTACAGAACCCCTATTAATCAGAATCAGTTCCACCACGAAACTGAACAAGATGACATTCTTAAGCCCTCTAGAATTGGCAGAACCTCAGTGATACTGTAGAGAACTAATTAGAGCCTATATATTTCATTGTTTCCACTCTTACAGCCTGTGTGTCTCATAATTCACAGTTGTTATTGAAAACTACTGTAAAATATATTTTTTACTACAGTTACAACACATTAACATCTTTTAATGCTAATTAAGATAAAAAAATAAGTAATGTCTTATTTAGTCATTATGACAGTAATAATATTATTCCGTAGTATTAATTCATCTTTTTATGTAAATGCTGCATACCTTTAAAAACACTGTATTATCTGCATTATATTACTTAACTAATTAAAATAATGATTTAATTTTAATTTCCAAAAACTAACACTGTGAACATTAAGAAATGCTAATTAAAGTAAAATGATAGTGATTAAGCTTTTTTGCATTTGCAGGTTAAATAATGACTGATTCACATTACATGTCATTGTATTTACTTGTGTTACAAAAATAAATATAAAAATAATAAATAAGTAAATAGCATCACTTGACAGCAAAGCACGTTGCAATAAATGTGTATGCATGTTATCTAGTATAATTATAAACCATTAAAATGCACCTGCTGAGCCACAAAACAGGGTGTGTTGTTGTTGTTTATTGTTTAACACCATATCAGCAACTGCATCTTAGTTTGTTCAATACCGAGTCACCCTAACCCCCATGTGTTTGAACTGTGGGAGGAAACCGGAGACCCCAGAGGAAATCCGTGCAGACATGGGAAGACCATGCTAATTCTAATCACATGGGGACTTGAAACAGAAACCCCAGCACTGAGACTGGTGAACGTGCTAAGCACCATGCTCCCTGAATGTGTGTTCCCCTGCATGAGGTTTGGTATCCCAGTCAGAGAGGTGTGGCCCATCCGTTGATTGCTAAATTGTTGGAGAATGTGGGGGGTTTACCAGTTCTGAGTGAAAATGGAATTATGCAAATAAAAGAGTAATTAGCCAAACACAAGCAGTGTAAGTGCATCATCTGACATTCCCTGAAAGAAGGCCATGCAGATCTCCTTAAGGAAACTGGTGGTCCTGGGCCTGCAGAATTAATGGCCCTTTCATCATTTTTTATCTGCTGTTTTTTTTCTCCATTTCATTCTTCATTACTTCTGCAATAAAAGCCAAGCAAATCTGCACGAACTCAAGGAACTCAGCCAGTTGAAACAGCAAAAAAAAGTGCTGCCTCAAAATAAAGCTTACAGAGCTGTTTCTGAATGCAGGCAGCACATATGCATGCAAATTATGCATGAAGACAGACAAACAATAAATAAACTCAAAATGTATGTTTTAATGCATCATGCATAATTAATACTGTTCTTTTGGAGAGAGATGAGTAACATTCTTATAAAGTTCGTAACTGTAGTGATTAAATGAATTCTAAGGCTTTGTTACAGGGAAAAGTTACCATATTTCTGCAATGTGTTGCTTTGCATCAAATTCCCTCCAACACTGTGGGTTATAAACCAACCAGAAACAACACTAATACCACTCTCAGATTAACTGAATGATATTGATTTTTTTCTAACAGTGTGAAAGTCTGGGATATATTAGATGATAAACACTTATCAACTATGTGTTGGGTGCTGGAGATAACTATGTACACATGCAGACCTGAACCACTTTTAGAAGGGTCAGCGCATCTCTGAAGCAACAAGGCTTGTAGGGTTCTCCTGTTCAGCAATTGTTAATACCTACTGACAGTGGCCTGCAAGTGCCCCAGATCTCAATCAGATCAAGTTTCCATGTGATGTGCCAGAACAGCAAATCTGTTTTGTAGCAGGTCCAATACCTCAGGACTCATAGAATCTACTGCTAATGTTTTGGTGCCAGATACCACAGGGCACCTTCGTAGTCCATGACTTGGTGGGTCAGAGCTGTTTTGGTGGCAGACAGTGGACCAAATTAGCAAATTGCTTGTAATGTTATGGATAATAGTCTGTGATATATTCGTGATGGCTGGAAGATGTTACCTTCAGCCACGGGTTGCCAGGTACAAATTGGACTATTTTTAAACAGGTATCACATGTACAAATTTAAAGGTTGCAGGGTTCTATGTTTTTGGGCTGCTTTCAAAATGATAAATTATTATTATTATTATTATTATTATTATTATTATTATTATTATTATTATTATTATTGTTGTTGTTGTTGTTGTTGTAAAAAATATATTATATAACATATATTATTATCATTATTATTATTATTATTATTTTTATTATTATTATTATTATTATTAGTAGTAGTAGTAGTAGTAGTAGTAGTAGTAGTAGTATTAATTGATTTATGTATTTATTTATGTAATGTAATGATAAAGTAACAATACTAATAATAATACCACTGTAAACAAAATACTTCACAAAAAGTATAAAGTACAATATAACATTAAAACAAGTAAGATTAAAAGAAGATTTAATATTATATTAAATAATAATAATAATAATAATAATAATCATTATTATTATTATTATTATTATTATTATTATTATTATTATTATTATTATTATTAGAGTATATAAAATATTAAGTATTCTTCAACTGTCTGTAACACCTTATATTTTGGGCTAGTTTCTTTCAGCTTCTGAAAGGTGGGTTTTAGATAGACTTTGGACTATATGTTTTGCTGGACATGGCAACCCTAGCTGCAGCAGCTCTTTCTAAGCATTAGTCAGTCATCTAATGCTGGCAAAGTTGGAAGTACTGGACTATTCCATCTATTTATACAGTCAATGCTGTATATGATTGTCAGCTCCTGGGAAGAATGATAATGGGTTGAAAAAAAGGTACATGATAGATGGGTGAAATTCTGATTTTCCATCATGGGTTTGACCTTCACTTGACTCAGTTAAAGCTTTGCACATGTTATGAGCTTGTCAATACAAACTGGTGCAAAATCTGAGACAAATGTTGGGTGTTATTTTATGTAGAAGGATATGCCTCGATGTACAGTTCAGACTTAATGGTTTCAACAGCAGGTCAATCACTGAAACATCTGAAAATACAATGTGCAGCACAGCTATATCCTGATTATTAGTTTTCCTACTGTCATAGTCTACTTTTAAAGACTCTTGTGGCTCTTAATGTTCCTTTAAACATTGTCATCATCCTCAGTCAGTGTTGTCTAAGAAACAGCTTAATGCTCTTACATGTTGTTTACATGTCCAAAAGTATGATATCAGTGTCAAGCCTCTCTTGACCCCATTTTCTATGTCTTGATCCCCATTCTGTGCCATGTGTTGGTCATCTTATCATGGGTGTTAAAGAGAGGCTCAGAGAAACGATCTGACACAAGACTCTTCTCTGTGTTTCTAAGCTGTTTGGTAATCCCTCTCTGTTGTTACAGAGTCCATTCTCCCCCGAGAGGCAAAGCCTCTTCTTTTCTCATACTCCTCCATGACACTTTATCATTCTTTCGCTTCATTCTTTTATATTCGCTCTCCACTCGATTCCCTTCAGTGTATTAACATTGTATGATATATAGTTCCAGTCTTTACTGCTCTACATGCTATAAGCTTCTCCATTATGCCATCCAGCACATATAACCTTCCATGACCTTCTACCAGAGCGTGATTTTTTTTCTTAATCACCATTTCCTGGCAGCCATGTCCATGTCTCTCCATTCTAGATTCATTCCCACACTAACTCATTGCTTATCTCTCCAGGGATCATTCAAATCTAGTAGAACTTATATTACTCACGTTTTAGATATTGCTGAGTCACAAACTCTTGCTCCTTCTTCCTTCTCTAATGCCATAGTAAATTATAGCTTTCTTTAGTGAATCTTAATGCTTCAGCAAACTTGGAGAAACAAAATTCAACTGTCTCCACCACAACACCTTCTAAAAGACATGAGGCACATCATTTAGTTCATTGCTTCCGTACTGGAAGAGGTTAATTGTCTCTCTGAGCACTAAAAGAAGGTAATTCAATGAGCTTTTATAAGGATATGAGCTCCATCCTTTTCCTATACACTTCCCAATTCTTATTGTATTTACACTTAAACACCTGATTAGTACTTTGCAGTCTGTCTCACTGTTGACACTGAGACAATACTCTAATGTACTAATGTAAGTCTATTTTCTAGAATCATGCTTCTAGAAAGTAAGGAGAGCAGAATTGTTCTATAAACCAATGATGATAGCTAATTGCTTTGTATTGTGTGTTTTTTACTTTTTACTGTACTACAAAATGCTCTAATGCTGAATATAATGCCTCCATCAGTGAATCAGTGAAGGGGTGCAATCCATTGGCATGTACAATTTATTGTTTAAGTCCCAGTTTTTAATGTTTGCTACTGTATTGTTCCAACCAGAACCTGAAGCGAAACTACTGTGAACTCTATTCACTCATATGCATTTTTGGCTGTGCCCAGGTTGTTTACTGAAACATCATTTTCCAAAGACTTGTGCTCTGTGCTCTGATCTGCATCTCTTCAGTAAACAAATGTCTTCAAAAGTAAACAATTTTTTGAATGAACTGTTCAAAAATAGATAGCATTGGCAGTATTACTATGTTGTAAAAAATTTAATAATACAGTGGCAACCCTACTTACGAGTTTAATCCGTGCAGGAGCCGAGCTCGTTAGCTGGTTTGCTCGTTAGCTGGATGCATTTTCTCCATAAGAATACATGTAAAACTGATTAATCCGTGTCAGCCGGCCAATATACAGTATACTTTAATATGCTAAATAATGTGTTTATATGGGTTTTTAAAACATAAACGAGACGACGACGGTGCTCGTGTAGGCTGGCGGCTAAGGAGGACAGGAGGACGGGCGTACGTGTATGGCATGGTTACACTTATCATATGAAAAGTAAAAGTAAAATGTATCTAACTTTCTTGTTCACTACCTTTTGCTTTCTTTGTGTCACTTTCACTAGCACTTTCAGTTTCACTGGACAGCGGTCAAAGGTAATGACTGACCTCTTCTTCTACGCTAGCATCTAGAGGATGCTATGACCACAGCGCCCCTAGTGGTTGGCATACTTGAACTAATTTAGGCTACTCGTTACTTGGAATTTTACTCGTTACCTGGAACAAAAATATTCTGAGATCTCGACTCGTTACCTGGAATACTCGTTAGTAGGGATGCTCGTAAGTAGGGTTACCACTGTATATCAGTTGAACTCTTTATATACTATAGGCCTATTTATGTAATATTCATAAAAAATCTTTATAACATTCTGAACAGTTAAATCTTGAGGTAACAACCAGATGTTTGATGTAAAATTATATCTACTGTGCTGATGTAATATTCTTATAATTTACATTTAGGCTTTTTCTTCATTTTATCTGATCTGTATCTCTTCAGTAAATATACACATGACATAGTTGACTAACTTGTAGATCAATATGACTAACAGTTCAGACAAAATCAAGGAAAGCAGCTTGAGCAGAAAGTAGTTTAATTTGCTTAATCAGATACAACTTGTCTGTCTTGGTTTGTCTCTTCAGTAGCCTGACCTTGCTGAGCTCCAAAACTGTATTTGTATACAAACGGACTAGAATTCGCATTCACTGAAGAAACGTTTGCATATTTACTTATTATTAATTAATATTTTCTTAACATTTTACTTACAATAATATAACAAATAAAAATAATTAATTTGAAAAAAAATATGATATGAATGTTGATCATTCATGTTTTCTATCATTATTCATCGACGCTAATTTAAAATCTTAAGACAAATTCAAGTATAATGATATTCCAATTTAAAGTTAATTTCAAGATGAAACTTAAAATTCATTTATACCCACTTCTGCTGAATTTTAATACACATACAGAAGATATTGACACTGTGTCAGCAGCACACAGGATACTCGTGAAACAGACACTACCCCCCCAGCCCCCACTCCTGCCCCAGCACGTGCCCAAATCATACCTTTTCCTTTCAGCAAGTGTTAAGATACATCCTCAAATCACAGCACTACCCACCTGTCCACCGGAGATCACCCTCACCAGAATTCTGACATGTCACCTGGCCACACAGGTCACTCCCACCTGCACTCACTCTAGTCTCATCAGCACCCTTATATAAGCATACACACCGCACATAGTGGAGCATTGTCAGCACTATGCTGTAGCTAAGCCACATTCTCTTCAGTATCTCTGCAGTTTGCCTCATGATTAACAAGTTTCATATGTTTCAGCCTCCTGCTCCTCTGCAGTGAATGCTCTTTTGTTTCAAGAATTGTAAAATTTGCCTGGATATAAAGACTCTGTTTCACAAACTCTACTGTGATTCTTAGTTCCAGGTTTCATTGGTTTTGTTGCCTGAGTCTCCTCTTTCACACATTGCATTAGACCCATAATTATGTATGTATATTGTATCCACAAAGCATTCAAGAATGAAGCAGGTGTACTACAAACAACAGACAATTTTCAGTGTAAATCCAGTTCAAATACTGCATATCTGGCTGTTAATAGCTGTTTATAATGGCAGCTAAATAGAGATTTAGTGCAGTTGCATATCTTATTACAGCTTTAAGCTGACTAGCAAGTCCTTAAAAAGCATCTAGACTTTAAATCAAATGCACAGAAATTAGCTAAACTTATCTTGTATAAAATATTACCAATGGTTAAGGTTGGTAAAGTCAATCATTATGTATAATTCACCTGTTTTGGCATATCTTCAGATCTGGACAATTTAGTGAAAGAACTAAGACAAATAACTTTGTCTGTTACTGTATGTTGGAAAATAAATGTTTCTACAGTTTTAATAATGCAATTATATTCTTAATTGTACATTTACCAAATTATACTATAGGTATAATGACATAATATTGATTTTTTAAAATTGTAAGCAAAATATTTACATAAAATTCACTGGCTCACTGGTTTGAAATCTAACCCTCTAAACAGTTAAATCTTGAGGAAACAACCAGATGCATGATGTGAAATTATATCCAATATGCTGAGGAAATCTTCTTCTTATGATTTGCATTTAGACGAGCTGATTATTATTATGCATTATTGTGATGATGGGCACAGTGCCACAAGAATTGAGAGAATACTCAACATGCTAATGTTTAGCTGTGTGTGTGTGTGTGTGTGTGTGTGTGTGTGTGTGTGTGTGTGTGTGTGTGTGTGTGTGTGTGTGTGTGTGTCCTAAGAAACGTGTCTTTAGATCACATTGTTGGTGCCTCAGGTCTGAACTCATCTAAATAAAGCCACATACTGGATGACATCAAATGTTTGCCCAAATCCCTAGTTAAGCCTCCAAAGGCTATATGAACGTGACCTGATGTTACAGGCTTTTGCCGTTCCATGTGCAAACACATTTGAACGTAAACTAATTTTTTCCTCTCTTCCTAGGATCTGACTTACAAGCAAACAGTTTAACCTCTCAAGGTTAACAGGAAGTGGAAGAACTTGAATGGACCATAGCTGCAGTAAAACTTCAAAACTGTAAAAAATAAATAAAAAATAATCGCCCTTTCACTGACACCAAATAAACTCAAATGCCCTGTTTCTTTGCTTCAGAAACCAAATGTGCTGACATGTAAAGACTTTTAAATACAGTTATTTAGAGAGAAGAGCAACAAAACCAAACAGGAGCATCTGGCAGAAACAGCAGGACATTATGGAATTTAATTTGGACTATAGAGAGATTAAGTGTGAAATGACGAAACAGTACAATTAATGCTGTGTTTCTGGTTGATCATCTTTATAGCAGTTTTGGTGTTTCAAACAAATGTATTATAACATACATTATAATAAGGTACATGTCCAAAAATATCCAGAGCTTCCATTTTATAAATGAACTGGGCTTGTGTCAAGCATTTCCAATACATTGTGATGCTCTGGAGCAGCTGCAGATGCAATGCAATACAAAGTATAAGCAATAGGGCTATAAATCTCTCCAGCATTGGGGTGTTGAGCAGGTGAACTGTATTCTCTAGAGTAATGGAGCTCCATCCAGTACTTTTGTGGCGAGTTAGAGTTTGTGATTTAGAATTAATCACCCAATATCAGCACCTGACCTTGCTAATGCAGTCAAATCTTCACAATGTTCCATCATCTAGAACAAAGTCTTTTCAAAAGCATTGAGGCTGTTACTGCAGCAAAGAGAAGCAAACTGTCCTTTAAAGCTATACACTACTGTTTATGTTAAGGTTCAATTATGCCATTGACTGTATGTGAGTTTGTGCAGTAAGCAGGGCAGCTATGGCCTGGTGATTACGGATCTGGGGTGCGTTTCCCGAAAGCGATTGAACTTAAAACTTTAAGAACGACGTAACTTTAAGAACATGATTTTTCCGACTGTTTCCCAAAAGCCTTCTTATCTTCCAAACTTACGAATGAGTCCCTAAGTAGCACTTAGTTGACTCCGCCCTCGTGTCTGTGTCAAATAGGTTCGGCCAGTCAAAAACTGAACCACCAATTTACATACATTTCTTCATTATTAAGCAACTAAAGTATTGTTATGTAAAAAATAATTATTAAACCAAACATGAAAAAAGTATTTACACAGTAAATATGTCAATGTTAAATCAACACTATTAGAGTTAAATTAACACTGAAGGTGTCAAAATGTAACACTCTCAGTGTTGATTTAACTCTAATAGTGTTGATTTAACACTGGCAGATTTGCTGTGTACACTACATACATGCAAAAAAATAAAAACATTTCACTTGCAGTTGCTGTCCATCGCGTGCCAATCCTAGCTCTAAATAGGCAAATCCTCTTGGTTACGTGTCCATGATTAATCAGTGAATTTGATTGGTTAAGAGTTGACAAGCCTAGTAGGCCAATTTGTAACCATTGCTTCAGACACAATATAATAATTTACTACTACGACTGTTACACTGGAAAAAAAACCCCATTGCATTTATGTCATTTATATGTGTATATCAATAAATAATATATTGTACTTTATGCAATCTTAGTTTTTTTATTTCGTGAAAACAATAATTTCAGTTTAATAAGTACATGTATGCGCAGTATTGAACTAAGGATGCTGGCTCTAATTTACGTGACGCAATTACGCTTTCAAAAGAAAATTTAAATGTTCATGAATTCTTGTTTAATACACGCGTGTGCTGAGTGTTGCGTTTGTCAAAGGATGATCAGCGGCCTCTTTAATTTTTCAGACAGAACTGCACGTGAACTTCAAGTTAAGAACAACTTGGCCAGTTACGAGAGGGTCAGACCACTCGTAGATTTACGAACGAATTTAAGTACGACATGGGTTATGAAGGCTTCGGGAAACACTCGTAAATTTAAGAATGTTCATTAGTACAAGGTTACAAAGTACTTAGCATTAAGAACGTTTTGGGAAACGCACCCCTGTTCTTGTTACTGGAAGGTTGCAAAAATTTTGAATCTCAAATGATTTACATATTTCTTTTTGAGTCAATTATAATTTGAAAAGTATCAACATTAAAACAAAATAAGCCTGACATATGTTACTTTACATATAATGAATATAAAATATAATTTTTAGTATAAAGTGTTTTTGTAGTTTAAATTCCATATAAGGACTGTATGAAAAAAATTATTTTGAAACTTTAACAACTTACTTTTTGAAACACTAACAAGTCAAGTCAAGTCAAGTCAATTTATTTGTATAGCACATTTAAAAGACATCCAGTGCCGACCAAAGTGCTGAACAATATTTGGAATAAGACACTCCTGAAAGTATAAAACATTTAAATACAGAATATAAACTTATAAAAATATAAAAATATAAGTAAAAGTGACATAACATTTAGAATAACGTACATGAAACACATCATGATACATTAAATAGCTTATTACCATAACAGAATGGCTAATAACATAAGCTGCTCAGCACTCAAAGGCCTGTGAGAATAAGTATGTTTTTAAATTGGCTTTAAAATGATCTATTGTCGCTGATTCTCTTATAAAAAGTGGAAGGTTGTTCCATAGTTTTGGAGCAGCTACCGAAAAAGCTCGGTACCGAAAAAACTAACAGTGTCTACATTCTGCATCAAATCATTTAATCAAAAAATGGAAGATTTTTTTTTTCATTTTTCCCCCAATGTTGTAGTAGCCAATCGACCCACTCATCCAGTAAGACACCCAATCACTTGTAATGTGCCTGACTCTAGGAGGGTGAAGACTAGCACAGGACTCCTCCAATGCATGTGAGGACAGGCTCCGCCTCTTTTCTAATTGCTGCTGATATATCGTTGCTGAGCAGAAAGCACACGCTCAGAGGAAAGCACAGGATCCCCAGCTCTAATAGACCAACTGGCAGATACCTGTGCCAGCGGGCACAGCATGGTAGTAATGACGGGGAGAGAGTACCATCTACCCATCCAGTACTGCCAATTTTGCTCTCTCAGGCACCAGCTGATGGTAAGCAGCATGAACGAGATTCAAACTTGCAATCCTCCAATTATGGAATCGTGGAAGAATTTTCAATATTCTTGATGTGTCTGCAAACTTAGACATGAGGCATATGAAGACAGTGTGAAGAAAGAATGAAAGCAACTAAAATCAGATGACATTTGTAGTTTACATACCTATTATTGTATGTCTTAAAATGTAGAAGCCTTGAGCGTGCACAATAGTTGTAACACTGCCTCAAACATGCTTTCTAAAGCCATTCAGCACAGTGAGATTGCAGGAGAGAATAAATCCCTTTTGGCTGGCATTTGGCAAAAGCTTATTTCACTTCTGGGTTTGGTGCAAAAGTCTTGAAAGATTATCAGTGTAAATACAAACCATTCAAGATGGCCTTTGTGCTCACTCTATACAAAGCATCCCACACATCATGATCTTAATCTGTGTGATTTAGCTTGTAATCCTAAATTAATGCAGGCTTGTTTACCCGCCACAGCAGAGTAGTTTGGTTAAGGAGCAGTTCATAGCTCATAGCAGAAGATGCACACATTAAAAGACCTTACACACAATACACTGTAATACATACTGCACTGAAATGTGACTATGATTTATTTATAGGTTATATGATCCGGTATATGCCTTCTTACTTATATGATTTGGGCAGCGAAAAGCACCTAAAAGGGCCCTGCCTCTTCATAAGTCACTGAGCAGCTGATTCACTGAGTCTGAAATATGACAATCATTGTCATGCTTGAGTGACAGCAGGAAATTACAGATGCTAAGAGAAAAAGAGTTGCAGTGGGTGAAGGGTAATAGGAGCGCTTGCACTTTCCAGTCTGATTGGCAGAGATGAAAGTGTGCATACCTATAAGATTTGCCTTCACGTATTCTAGGGCGCTTGAGTGAAACGTATTACCATGTAATCACAAGTCTAGTCAAACTCTACTGATAGAAATCCATCCTTACAAAAGTCACAGCATGGCTTCATCATGGTTTCAGATCTGACAGTGTAGATTTCATATATGTATATTTTGAAAAAAAAATTTAATATGTTATTTATATCATGTATTTCATATTATTATTTAATATTTTTATTCATCATTACTTAATATAATTTTTTTTTAAAGGTAAACTGTCCTATTTTATGTTCATTACACATAAAGTGACATATTTCACACCTTTTTTGTTTTATTGTTGATCAGTATTTTTTTTTATTATTAACGTTACACTTACACAGCGCCTTTCTTGATGCCAAGGATGCTTTACAATCGACACACACTCAACCACACACACCAGTGAGAAGCGGCAGCCAGTCAAGCACAGCATACTCTCAACCGGAAACAAGGGCTGGAGATTGGAGCAATTGGAGGGCTGCATCGAGCACTAGGGGGATCACCCAGTGCCATCTATATCTGGGCATATATACATACACATTCATACACATTCATAAACACACCAGGGTAATTTTTTAGAGCAGCCAATTCACCTGATCTCCATGTTTTTGGACTGTGGGAGGAAACCGGGGTCCTCAGACACGGGGAGAACATGGAATCTCCACTCAGATGTGGACTCAAACCCAAGACTTCAGCGCTGAGAGGCGAACGTGCTAACCACTAAGCCACCGTGCAGTATGTCTTATATTTCATGAAAATCAGAAATCCAGAATCGCAAATGATTAGAATATTGAATTTGGAATATATTACTATTCAAATAGTATCAAAAACAAAAAGCTTGAAATACAGTAGGTCACTTTACATGTAATGAATATAAAATATATGACATTTTACCCTTTACAATTAAATTATGAACACAAATGAACTTTCATAAAATTCAGATATTTTCAAGATGCCCTATTATTTACATTATATGTGAGTCACTCATATTTCTATTTGACCTTTGGCCACACTTAATAAAACAGCCCAGTTGTAGAGTGTAACTTCTACTGTGTCAATTCCTGAACCATATGGTGTAAGGTCTCTTATGAATCAGTAAATAGTGGTACTTACAAGTAGGTGCAGCGGAAAAAAAAACGCTGTCCTAAACCACATGAAATCGTCTGTAAGACCTTTGGTGACTAGTGAGTTCAAGTATTTTTTTGTTTTTTTGTATTTTGTTAGAAATTTTAGGTTAACAGGTCCACTTGTAAATGAAAGAAGCAAAATTTCAACTTCAGACATACACATTCTTGACTCTATGACCTCACTACACACAGTAGGTCTCGGGAAAAGTGGTTGAAAGGGAATGCAGGTCTTTTTTTAACCAATTATGTTGTTAAAGTAATGGAACCTAAAGAACCCAGTAATTATGTTTATATGTTTTCCACTTACCACTGATGTGCACTGATTATACAGCAAGGAAATGTTAAAACTGGAGCCATGAAAGTAACTTTTCTACCAAAAACTCGAATTTCATGCCTAAAATAACCTAAAATAGCTGCTGCTATTAAATGCATCACCAAAACCTCACTCAAACTGCATTCATATCTCCCACAATTGTGACCCTTGATGTGGTTTACATCACAGTATTTTTTCATTTCCTGTATAGTTAAGTCCCAGTAGGAACATGTAAGTATTTTATATGGACTGAATCATACAGGAAATTGCATCATACAATTCTGAGAAATTGCACAGTGCATTACTGGAAGTTGCACACTAAACAGATCATCATGTAGTTTAGTCACAGGACGCTGTTGGTTGGATAGTTTTTTTGGTGGAACATTCTTAGTCCAGCAGTGACACTGAGGTGTTTAAAAACATTAGCAGTTCTGCTGTATCTGGTTCAGTTGTACCAATTCAATACATACTAACACAACACCACCACATCAGGGTCACTGCAGTGATGATAATGATCCCCACCCAAAAAATACCTGCTCTGTGTGATCTGTCCACGTGGTGTCCTGTCACCATGTGCTCTCAGTATGTTTATGGTTTCCATGTGTCTCGTTCATGTCATGTCTCCACCCTTAGTTACATCATGTCTTGTTCTCATCGCTCACCCCTGCTGTTTCATTACATGTTAATTATTGTTTACTATAAAGTGCCCCAAGTTTCTCACAGTCCTGGTCCATTATTGTATGTTTTCAAAGTTTTGTACGTCGTCCACAGGCACAGCATATTGTTGAATAAAGATTTGCTTATGAATCAATGCCACTACCTGTCCTCCTGCAACAATGTCTCTGACATATATGTATGTATGTATATATGTGTGTGTGTGTACATAAAAAGAAAGATGCTATGCTATATTTCTGTATAGGTGCTTCCACCTGTGCTGATGCTTTATGGGAAAGCTATAATTTAGTGACTCTCACTCCTGTATCATTGGATGAAATTATGCTCAAATCTCAAGTCTCAAAACAATAGTTCATGGGCAGCAAGCCAAGTATTGACTAAATGTTTCTTTGCTTTTTGGGTCAGTGGCTTGGCAGCCAGCAGTTTCAGCTAGTTCTGGTATAAAGAGAGAAAGTGCTGATCAGCACCTCTCTCTCTATTGCATGTTCTGTTGCATGGTGTGCCAGGAAAGGAATGAACCATATGAGCTTCAGATGAAGAAACAAAGGTGAAAAACTTGAAGGTCATGGAAACACGAATGGTCTCCCACACAGTTTCTTTATATACTGTGGTGTTCTTCATGTTTGTACGTGTGTGTGAGTGGGAGAGAAGAACGGTGTGGTATGGGTGATGTGCTGGCTCCCACATTGCACCACTGCTGGTTTCTTGTGCATTTAGTTCACTGATTAAACTGGTTCATGCCAGAACTGGTCATGACCTCCCTGGGGCCCTAAGCAAAAGGGCCCCTTCTACCTGACCCATGAGCCATGCAAATAATTTGTCAATGCCACACATTCACACCTTATACCCCAGTACTCTCACTACAATCCTCCCTTTTTTATCAGTCTAAGAGTAAGTTTATCTCTTTAAATAAACAATGTTCACTGAATAGAATAAAACTCAACACTTTAACATCCTCACCAATGTTTTTTTTTAACCCATGTTTTTTTATTTAGACTTTAAACATTCATGGTAATGAATTTAAACATTTAATTTAAACATTGACTTTAAACATTTATAGTAAAATCAGACAAACAAAAACTGTACACTAACATGCTAATTTTGTTAACTTTTTAATTTAAACACCATACTCATCTGTCTGGTGGTGCAACAGCACTAATGATTTTTTTAGCATTAGATCTGGTTTATTCCTTGTGGTATGGATATGAAGCATTGTTGGTTTCCAAACAGAAAAGAAAATGTTGCATTTCTAGTGACCTCTAGTGGATGTTTTTTAGCCTAACATATGTCTACCGTTTGGTAGAGATGGCACAATCTTAAGTTCAACACCTTCTTCGTTAAGATACATTGACTCAAATTTGTGCTCTAACAAATTGTTGAGCAGAATTTTTATAGGTTAAGATAAGTGAATATTATCTTAACATAAATCAGAAACAGGGTAAAGTAATAATATATCACACTGAGCTTTGGCTCTCCTTCCTACATTGTGTCTGACTGAGAATGAAAAACAGGTCATAGTAACCGTGCTCAACAGCTCATAGTAATCATTTCTGAATGGAAACCTAATCTAGACTTAATTTTATGGTAAGAAAAAGCTGGTCCTTGTTTCAATGGACCCCTGTGCGTTAAATTTGTTAAAAGTCTAATCTACTGGGTCATTTCGTAGAGCAGTAACTGTTCAAGGGGCTGAGCAGCTTGTAAGCTATTTACTGATGCTGGATGTATTGGGTCTGTGTTAGCACTGACTGAGTTTGGATGAGGATCAAATGAGTCTATGCTCATGATGCAGCATCTCCTCTACTGACTAAATTAAAAATAGTGCCTGTAAATTGTGGATAACAGTATTATTATTTGTTTTATCTGTAGCCCACTAAAACTGGATTTCTTAGATTCCTTTTATACAAATGTACATCAACTATAAAATACTGTTTATACTATGGCTTGGCTGAATACTTGATGTTTATTATTATATTTTATATTATAATATTAATACTATTAATATCGAACTATTATATTATTGTAGAATATGTGTTTATTATTATACTCAGATAAATCATTAAAATTCAATAATCAATGGTCAGTGACAGTCATTTGTTTTCAATCTTGCATTAGTCAGAGTATAACTGAAAAATGACTGAGATTCTATATCAATATTGTTTTATTTTAAAAGTATGTGCACCTCTGGGAAGTGCCATCATACCCATATATTGTGTGGAATGGTCCCATAGACTTTACTTACTAGATTCCCACAGAGGTTGCTGCAGAAAAGTGCATATTTAATTTTGCACACATAAATAAATGCATATTCATTTGCAGCCCAGAGATCTTTTCTAGGGTGCAGTTTATAAACACAGTTGGTCATTTGTGTTCATCAGACATAATAAATAGCTGTGTTTCCTGCTCACTTTTGTTAGGAACAAAGTCAGCATACACAGCCTCTGATGTGACTGGCAATCAATCAAAACAAATACAGACCAAGAGATTTACTAGGTTTGCAAGATAGACACCATAGAAAAAGATGCACTCCAAGCTAAAACATCAAATAGATGTTATTGTTATTTGCTGACAGTTTACCTGGATGCTGTTTCCAAAATACTCTCAATGGTGAAGGGCCCCTGATAATGCACATGGGTAATTTATAGAGTCCTACTCACCTGCATAGTGAGCATATACTCTGCTAATATTGTGCATCATTCTGTAGTACATAGGGTACTGCCAAATTAACTTGACTGGCACATCTGGTAAAGGTTTATTGTTGTTTGTGAGTGTTCTAGCATTGTGATGGTGTCAATTCATTACTCTACAGTCTAAGCCTGCATGTAACAATGCTAGTGCATCTCCTAATAATAGAATGCCATATTTGATCATTATTACACATAAAGTGACATCTTTCAAGCCTTTTCTGTTTGTGTTAATGTGTATAGTGATTGAATAGTAATTTATTCAAACTTTAAATTAAATATTCTAGAAAATAATTTTAGAAAAAAAAAATAATTTGAGATTATGCATTTCTGATTTTCATGAGCTAATCAACATATTTGAAATAGTAACATGAAAAAGACTTAAAATGTCACATTACTTGAAATGAATATAAAATATCATAGTTTCTGAATTAAATTATTAACAAAAAAAAACTTTTTCATGAATTTTTTTTCATTTTGTTGAGTTTTTGAGATGTAGTAGCACTCATATTTCAACTCTTTAACAAGCTCATATTTTAGAGAAGCCAGTGATATTGTGTGAATAAATCTATATCAGAAAACATATTTCAGGCTTGGAAAAGTTAGGCCTACAACAGGATGTGATAGAGGCAGTTTACTAAAAGTCTATTCATTTTTCCATTAGAATAAATCCTCTTAGACCTGGAGCTCCTAATGCAACTACAGGAGGAAGACAAAACTTCACAGGTCAGTAGTTACCTGGCTCTGATTCACACTCATCACTTCTGAGTTGTCTTATTTTGCCTATTAGTGTATGCAATTGGCAATTGTAGTCCACACTTTTTAAAGAGACTTATGGGGTAATATTCAAATTTGTAACATCATCAGCATCTGTGTAACTTTAGTTTATTTTGCAGTGTTTGCACTCTATGTGCTACTTCAATGTTTCTAAATATGTAAAAGCAGTAATTAAATTTCAATGACTTTAAAGTGCACCAGTGGGGACTCCTATCAAACCAGGCCATTAGTCTGAATTAAAAGTGTAGAGCGAAGCGCCTCGTGGTACTTCATATGCCAGACTAAAACAAACTGAAACTGAAAGATCAGGAAGGGATCCTACCAAGCAGAATTTCTAACATAGCTTAAACCCACATTTGAGGATTAACAAACCAGATATCCAACTGCTTTTTTTGCATTGGTTTGCACAGGTTTGACTTTGTGCTTAAGTTACCTGGCTAAACTGATAAATCCCACTCTGTCAAATAACCCCCAGGCTTTTCAGAATGGTTGTGTGACTGGCTGCATGTAAAAGCGTGTAAACATATTTTCAAGCTTCCAGTTCATATGTCACCAAAGGCTGCTGGGGGATGAGGTACCTCAAGAACTGTCCTTCTGCTCTAGTTCATTAAAATGCTCAAGCTAATGAAATCACACAGGGGGTAGTATGTATGCACACACACAGAAACAGCTTTTTATATGATATTATTGGGTTTGTCACTTAAGAAGAATGCAAATTTATAACATTTGTTACCTGACAGTAGTTTAGTCTACCAGATTACAGAGATTTCTGACAACTGTGGAGAATAAAGGGTGACTATTATTTGCATTTGTTTTGATTATCAGCAAAGTATTATTGCATCTTCAAAAATTAGAGTATTGCAAAAATTCTTTGTTTGTATGCACAATTTAATTGAAAAGGGTAAATTATCTATATATTCATATTTTTCTGATGCTCAGGCTTATAGTTGATGAAAATTGATAATATTGATAATATACTTTTCTGTGATAGTTTCACTTAAAGTGTCGTGTGTTTTAAGGCTGTTTTAATGTTGATACTCTTTGGTAATCTATTCACTCAAAATGAAAATTTCTCATCATCATGTTAGATTTCTGAGTTTTATGACCTATAAGCCAAACTGATCAACAGTAAAATAAATAAATAAATAAATAAATAAATAAATAAATAAATAAATAAAATAAAATAAAATATAAAGACAGTTTACCTTATTGAAATAAAATATGAACAATGAACTTTCTAGTCTCATATCATCTCATGATATATCTTCAGTTTGGTTTACCCATGTTTATGCTCAGCCTTCTTGCATTTCCTTTTATGATTTGTTACCTGTAGGCTGTGTCTCCATTGAGCTCTCTGTGTAATAGAGGCCGTATTTATCTTCACAGTCACCAAAGCCGCCACCTTTCTGATATTATTAATGAAGTGCATGAGAAAGACATCAATAGAGTCTGAGGTTAGGTTTAGTATTGTCAAAATAACCTCTATAAACAGCTCCCTATAGTCTTTTTATAAGGCCTTTCTGACTAACATTTTTCTAGTTTGCAGAGATGAGGAGATCAGTATTTCAAAGAAAGGGCTAGATTCTCAGTAACAAGAGGCAAAATGTTTAGGCCTTTGCTGATAACAAGGTCAAGTGCATGACCTTGATTGTGTGTAGGCTTTTTCACAAGCTCTTTCAGACCAAAGTTGTTGAACAGAGGATGTATTTCTGTACAATACTGTTCATATCTTGTTTTTTTTCACACTTTGCCTAGAACAGATCTTTACTTTGAGTTCAGTTTGCCTGGTGTATATATATATATATATATATATATACATTTTATTTGTAATGCACTTTACATTTCAATGAAATGTCAAAGTGCTTTGTGAGACTGACTCACTGTTTTTATCATTTATATTTTTACTCCAAACATGATGAACATATTCATGGTGAAGTTGTTAATTTGTGTTGATAATTGAATTGAAAAGGTAAACTGTCATACTATATATTGATTACACATAGAATGACATATTTCAAGCCCTTTAAACCTCTTTTAATGTTGATACTGTTAATAGTAATTTACTCAAACTCCAAATGAAGTATTCTAATACAAACCGGATTCCAAAAAAGTTGGGACACTAAACAAATTGTGAATAAAAACTGAATGCAATGATGTGGAGGTGCCAACATCTAAT
>BRDA01032758.1:0-13812 GCA_036984385.1 Crenuchus spilurus | reverse complement strand
GGTAGAATTTACGTATAAATAAACCGACACATTTTATGATGTAGCCCGAAATTGAGCTTCCCCTCCTTGAAAGACCAGCATCCGCCACTGCTATCCTCCTATTATTTTTCTTTTGTTTAGGTTAAATAGCTCTAACCAGCCTTTAGATTTGTGCACTGGAACTCATCTTACCCCATATATGAAGTAAATACTGAAAGTGTATCACAAATAGGTGAACATGTTACATACTACTCAGATTTGCTGGTTGTAGCAGAAGCTTTATTTGCTAACTGTGCACATGCAAAACAAACACAAGCAAAAAGAAAAATAAAATCTGGCAACACGAAAGCATTGCATGCAAACAAACAAGCAGGTATGCTTCTTAAGATATTATTTAGCAAAATGCACATGCTTAATAATACATGATCATGAACATATCTGCTTACCACAGACTGGCGTGGTGTGGGTAAAGTAGGGGCTGTAAAAAATTAGACATGCATGGATAATTATATATTATGGATAGTTTATAATTATATAAGTACATGTAAATTCGAAAAAGGAACGTAAAAGTAAAAACAGTGAAAAGTAAAAGTGCAATGTGCTATATAAAGCAGCATAAATATTTAAATAGTCTGTTCCCAAAATTTACCTACATACACATGGATATTAAATTAATACTGAGCTGTATCACCCATTTCAGATCAAACACATACTGATACAGTATGTCAGATGAGTCAAAAATAAGAAAAATACTAATAGTATGGTATCTTCAGCATGAATTCACTAATACTTTGATAATGTCCAAAGGCCCTTAGCCATTAATCTCTTCTGAAATTAAAGGAGTTGTATACATCCTTCCATTTTCTGTTTGTTACAAATAAATAAAAAATATAATATAGTGCACAAAAAAATACATGTCAAATAAATCCAAAAATGTAATGCTGATGATACAGGTTTTCACATTTTCTCAAATGAAAGATGCAGTTATATCAAATAAATTTATGGATACACAATCATTTTACTTCAAATTCCTCCACATAATAGGCTAAAATATTTACTTCATATGCATTTGTTGAAAATGCTAATAAAGGCTCTCAAAAGGAGGCAAACTGCATATACAGTGTTAACATTTTATTTGTGGTTTTGATTTTTTTAAAGGGTCTAAGTGCAATGTCATTGGACACATCACAATGTATACCTTTATAACTAATGTAATATTTATGAGAGCTCTTAATATACTACTATCAAAACTTTTTTCATTCATGTATTTTACTAAATATTCAACCCATGTGAATTTTTCTAGTAGTACAAAAATGTGCACAAAGCACAGGCACAACACTGAGCACAATATCTGTAATTTATTTAGTTAAAGCAGTGTGTTCAGAAAAATTGCTAGAGGAAAAAGTAATGTAGATACAGGGAAAACAGTGGTATCTGCTGAACTGTGCTTTGTTGATGCATCATATTTACAGTATTTGATTGTGTTGATTATGTATATTTTGAAGCTGTCTATAAAGTTGTTATAGAATCTGTTGTAGAGGAGGGTTTCAAGAAAAAAATCCTGCTAATGCTTGTTTTATCTAAGGCTGGTTTGATAACTGGTAAGTGCAATTAAGCTTGGGGACAGATGTAGACACAGATGTAATAGGAACACTGCTGCTAATACTGTTCTATCTACAGTCTGCTTTGATGACTGAGAAACTAAATTAGACAAACAGACACATTGAAAGTTAATTGTACAGCATATAATATTGGTATTATTTACAGTTGTCTGGTTTGATAGCTGGGAAGTGGAATTAAACCTATAGAGAGATGCAGAGACAGATGTAGCACTGCAGCTAATACTGGTATTATCTACAGTTGTCTGGTTTGATAACTGGGAAGTGGAATTAGGCATAGAGGGAAATGCAGAGACAGATGTAGCACTGCAGTTAATACTGGTATTAAGTACACTTATCTGGTTTGATACCTGGAAAGTCGAATTAAACACAAAGAGACACTGAAAGCCAATTATACAGCATTTAATATTAGTGCTATTTACAACTGTCTGGTTTGATGGCTGGGAAATTAAATTAGGCAGAGAGAGAAATGCACAGACAGCTGTAGCACTGCAGCTAACACTGGTATTATCTACAGTTGTCTGGTTTAATAACTGGGAAGTGGAATTAAGCAAAGAGAGAAATGTAGTGACAGAGGAAATTGGATCACTGCATCTAATACTGGTATTATTTACAGTTGTCTGGTTTGATAACTGGGACATAGAATTAAGCACAGAGACAGATGTAGAGACAGATGTAATTGGGATATGGCTGCTAATATTGGTTTTATCTTTAGTTGTGTTGTTTGATAGCTGTAAGGTAGAAGCAACCATAGATACAGATGTTGGATCAGATGGATCAGTGGTAGCTGTTGATGTAGTGCTCACTTTTGACACAACTAAGGATGCAGTAGGAATGTGCGTAGAGGAGGTTTGAGCTGTGGGTGTAGACATAACCGTGGTGGGTGTTGTTGTTGCTGCTGTTGTTTTTGCTGGTGTTGTTGCTATTATTGTTGTTGCTGGTGTTGTTGCTGTTGCTGCTGCTGTTGTTACTACTGTTGTTGTTATTGTTGCTGCTGTTGTTGTTGCTGCTGTTGTTGTTGCTGGTGTTGTTGCTGTTGTTGTTGTTGCTGCTGCTGTTGTTGCTACTGTTGTTGTTGTTGTTGCTGCTGTTGTTGTTGCTGCTGCTGTTGCTGCTGTTCCTGGTGTTGTTGCAGGTGCAGGTATGGGTTTCATTGCCCAAAATGTATCATATGCCTGCACAAATGGAGCTCTGAAAGCATAAACAACAGCAATTACAACTTATATACTCAGTATAGTTTGACATTATTGAAACAACTGCATACTATTTTTCACCTTACTATGGCAAAATAATACAAACTGTAAGAATCAGTGGTTTATTTTTCATGATGATTACCTGAAGTAGAACAGTCCAGTAGAAGGAGCAACCCAGGTCACATCTACTCTTGTCTTATATGTGTTATCTATATGAGCAACAGCCTTACCCTGAATAAGGGAGAAATAGCATTAATAAACTGTACTACAAAAATCACTATTTACATAAATATCAGTCAGAACATTATAGTCCAGTATAGTATAGTAAGAATAGAGTGTCAGGACTGGTTTCACCTATTCCTAATATAGAGCCAGATTTTGTACCAATTTCCCAAACATGTAGTAAAACCCAGTAACATTCTAAATCACCTAATAATGAGATATAATGTCATAACTAATATTGTAATAACATGGGCCAATAATGTAATACCTTTTTACATTATTAGGACATGTTTTATACAGTGAAACATCAAAAAAATATGAAAAATTTAATTTGTATTCACAATTTAATTCAAAAAGGTAAACTGTCATATGATATATTCATTAAGCATACAATGACATATTTCAAACCTTATTTGTTTTACTGTTGATCCGTATGGTTTATACAGTAGCTCATAAAAATCAGAAATCCAGAATCAAACAGTATCAACATTAAAACAAAAAGGACTTGTAATGTGTAATTGTATATTTAATGAACATAAAATCTGGTACAGTTTACCTTTTTGAATTAAATTATGAACAGAAATGAATTTACTGATTATTTACTATAATCAGTAAATTGTTTTCATTGTGGTTACTTTAAAAATGTTTATTGTGTTTATTATAAAACATGCAAATTAAATAAATACTTTTTATACTACTACTTATTACCCGTTGGATCTGATTGAAAGCAGAGGCCTGTATGCTTAACACATATCGCAATGACTTTGACAAAATTATTTAATATTATTTTATAAATATTATATATATTCTTTTACAATATCAATTAATTAATTTGCAGCATATTTTGCGTGGTGGTCACTGACAGATTTTATGGATCTGGTTCAGTGTTCTCATTTTTGGTTCTTGACAAAGCGGAAAAATGAGAAAGTAAAACACTCACAGGATTGCCAAAGCAGGTTTGGAGTTGGCTGATGCTTGCGTCTGTCAAACTGAATACACCCAAAGGTAGCATATTGTTAAATTGTCTTGCCTCCAAAAAGAAACCCTCAAATCCCTGCTGTGTTGAATTGGCTATGAGCGACACTTTAGGAGCAAAAAAGTGAAAATAATCAGGAATGGCTTATTAATTATTTTTTTTCTAAATAAATAATTTAGAAGAAAAATCTAATTTAAGTAATGAACAATCAAAGCTATCAAAACCCATTTGTATTAATTTTAAGACTTAAACATGTTGCCTTTCTCCCCCAGCAAGTTTTACTTTATATTTATATTATTCAAGAAGCTCTTTCTAATAGCAGGCAGTGTGTAGTGCATAGAGGCTTAAGCACGTTATATCTCTTAAATTTTCTTCCAGTCCACAAAGTCATCCAGAAGTAAGCTATTTGTGCATATTAGTGAGACTACACCTTAAGCTGTATTGCACCAAAGTTATGGCACATTAAACACAGTGTGATTACTGTGTGAAAACCACAAGTTTAATGATGCTTTCTGTTTTATTTTGGCTAGATCCAATATAACACTGTGTGGAATATATTTTAATAATAGAAAGAAAAACAGACCCACCTTGCACAGGTGTACCCAGAGAGGAACTATTGACATAGATACTGTCAGGACTAACATAAAAAGGAGGATCAGAAGTCTGAGTGCTGTATGGACTATGACTAACAGCCATTGACTGGCATACACTATCATCAAATATCCCAGTACTGTAACACTTCACAAACTCAAATGTGCATCCTCCTAAGTAAATGAAAAGCAGAACTGTGTACATCTGTAGAACAAAGAAGAAAATAAAACAGTGGTGAAGGTTCCATCAATTCACATACAAGCTAAAATAATGCATCAGAATCAGATTTATTGGTCAAGTATGTTGATACAAGAAATTTGCTTCTGGCTGCTGGTGTCTCTATAGTCTTATATATAATATAATTAATAATGTAATGATAAAATAACAATACTAATAATACAATTGTAAACAAAAAAAAACCTTTTGACTGTTGTGATTGCACGCAACAGAATTTGACGTCCGAATTTTACCCATCCGTGCAGTGAAACACACACTCTAGGCAGTGAGAACATGTACCCGAAGAGGTGGGCAGCCCTATCCATGGCTCCCGGGGAGCAGTTGGAGGTTAGGTGCCTTGCTCTAGGGCACTTCAGTCATGACCTGCCCACGGATTGAACCAGTGACCTTTTTTTAGGTTTTAAACAGAAATTGGGCTGGACGGTTTTGCTTGACCTGGCAAAAATAGCATCTATTTCTAGCTGTTAGCCAGCCAGTGAACCATTAGCATAGTTAGAAGGACTTTGTACTGAGTTGTATTTATACTCAGGATTGTCTCTGTCTTGGCCATCAGTCTCAAAGTTATTTTCTGGTCTCTACAGAGTTCAGCTACTATTTAAACCATTATTTTCCTCTTTTAACTGATGTGATGACAGCAGAGTAGGGGTTAAATATGGCTAAAGTGAACTGAAGCTTTATCATCTTTGGATCAGTTCAACCAATGACTGTTGAAAAAAGAGACCAGTGCAACTAAATGATGAGACAGGCTGACCGCACCTCTGATCTCTACTGTACAAACTATAGCTTCAAATTTGACAAGATGGTAGCAGTATTTTGCTTTCACGTTTATAGAACGGAAGCCAGTGGAGCCACGTCATCCCTGCATATATACAGCCTATGTCACAGATTTGCGTTTGCATCCTTGCACTCCAAATTGTGCTCAACACTATACAGTTCTGATATGACGTCTGCTCTGTGATGACATCAACAACATGTAGCACTATGGGGCATGAGACCTACAGGGTGCAAGGTTTTAGAGTATTAGGGCTCTGCATACATGCACTTGGCATATATGTGCTGTGCTATAATGACTGTTATATGACTGTTTCTTACAGTGACTCTGTTAAACTTATCAAGTTTGCAGATGACACGACCCTGATTAGCCTTATCTCAAACAACAATGAGTCCATGTTCTGGGAGGAAGTGTCACGGCTGGTGTCATTGTGTGAAAATAACCTGGAGCTAAACACACAAAAAAGTGTGGAGATGATCATTGATTTCAGAAAGAAACCCTCCCCCACACCTTCACTGGCAATTCACGGCTGCACAGTTAATAGAGCCGAGTGTTACAAATTCCTGGGCACTACCATCCAGCAGGACCTTAGATGGGACAAACACAGCACTGCAGTCATGAAGAAGGCCCAGCAGTGCCTGTATTTCCTCAGACAGCTTAAGAAATTTGGGCTGCCACAAAAACTGCTGGTCCAGTTCTACACTGCTGTAATAGAGTTCATCACATCTTCCATCTCCGTCTGGTTCGTCTCTGCACATCAAATGTAAGCTACAGCGAACAGTGCGATGTGCAGAGAAGATCATCGGCTGTCTGTTCCCCACCCTCGAAGATCTCTATTCTTCTAGAATGAAGATGACCACTCACTCAAAGACCATGGCTGACCACTCACACCCTGGCCACTCTCTCTCCCAGCGGTTACCATCTTCGTGGAAACCAAAAGTAAGAGCTTGTACTTTTTATTTCATGTTCCTTATTATATTTTTCATTCATTCATTCATTCATTATCACACCCGCTTATTCCTTATCAGGGTCACGGTTCTTATTATATTTTGTATTTATATATTGTCTAGCTTTATTTCCTCATTCTATTTAAATGTTGACACCTGCACCAAGAAAAATTCCTTGTACCTCTGATTCTGAGAAGTTAGCAGTAACATGCATATATTTGAAGAAAAGAGAAAAAGGTCAGTCTCCTGGGTCATTCAGAGAATAAAATGCTGTTTCAGGTATATGTAATATTAGAACACTGGCAGTATTTATAGTAATAGAGCTATAGCTGCAAACTATAACTATACAAAGTTAATTTTAATGGCAAGGCTCAGCCAGTGAGAGCTCACAACTGAAGTTAAGACTAGGTTAGGTTAGGAATTATGATCAACATACTCAGGTTAAGATTAGGGTTAGTTAGGTTTATGGTTAAGCTTGGGTTTGCCTGGTTAAGTTGGGATCAGGGTTGATTATGATTTGGGTTAGGTTTAGGATTAAGTTGCTTAGGTTGTTAAGGTTAGGGCTAAGGTTTGGATTTGGATTAAAGTTATTGTTAGGTTTAGTGTTATTAAGTATCAGTTTTAGGGATGATGTCAGGATAAAAATATGGTTAAAGTTATGTTTAGGACTATGTCACCGAGGTCAAGGTTAGGGTAAGATTTATGATTAAGATACTGAGGTTAAGTTAGTGTTAGGTGTAAGATTAAGATATTGAGGTTAAATTAAAGTCAGGTTTAGGATTAAGATTAGAGGTGTTGAAATTAATCATATAATCAATGCATCGAGATGCCGGCATGTGTAATTCAGCATGGATGCAGTTACAGACCATAATCAATTATAACGTGATGTCATTCATTGCATATGTAATAGCAAAAATGGTGGAGGCCGCATTGTTGAGATTAAAAATACACCAAATGTTTTAAAAGCCAAAATTTGGACACATTTTGGATTCTACAAGCTGACTGGGAAGCACGAACTGGACAAGTCACATGCGGATTCGAATTGAATCGTGAGTTCTTCTAATTAAGATACTGAGGTTAAGTTAGTGTTAGGTTTAGGATTAAGATACTGAGGTTAGAGTCAGGTTTAGGATTAAGATACTGAGGTTCAATTAGAGTCAGGTTTATGATTAAGATACTGAGGTTAAGTTAGGGTTACATTTATTATTAAGATACTTAGGTCAACTTAGGCTTAGGTTTAGTGTTAATGTCAGGTTTAGGATTAGGGTTAAAGTTCAGGGTTAATGTAACAATAATGCTAGTTAGAGTTAGGGTTAGAGTTAAGGTGTGTGGCTAGTGTGGCTGGAAAATACAGTTTTGCACTTTATTAATATAATCTGATTCAACACTGAAGTAAAATGCAGTTTTGAAGGCATAACATGTAGAATTGTGTTCGTGGCACTGTCGCCTAACATGAGGAAATGTTTTGTGTTGTTGGCTAAAGCACTGATACGGGTACTTGTATGTTCATCTCCCACAACACAGCTAACAATCGTCATCTCACATAAAGATGTGTGAATATGCCGTAAAGTATGTACCAGTCTGTCATCTAAATGTTCACATATGTTCATTTGTGAATTCTCAATAAAAGTGAAAAGAAAAGTGTTACTACATGTCACAAAATAGAGGCTCATTTAAACGAGACTGTATCACAAATAAAGAATATGGACTGCAACTCTGATATACGTTCTAGTCCATATTTGCTCATGTTTTATCTGAAAAGGCAGTTATTACACTGAAATATTTCTGACAGTTTGCTCCGAAGTTTGTTTGGACAGAAGCTGAGAAAAGCTGTTAATATTACGTCGTATTTCTGCTCAAACCATAGAGTTAAAAACGGAGAGAGAGCACTCCCTATCTTTTCTGTTTTCTGACGTTGTGATGTCATGAGGGATCCAAAATGGCCACCAAAACGGGAACAATGTCAACAAAGCACATGCATATCAATGAGAAAACATGTCATTTTTAAAACAATATAGGTTGACAGCTATACACTAGATCGTCCTAAAACTCTGCACACTGGTCTAAAGACATGTTGGCTTTATGAAATGAGTACAATAAAACCGGGATAAAGCAGTGGAAAGCCAGAAATCAGCAGCGAAGCTGAAGTTATGAAGACTGTACAATTAGCAGACTGACTGAATGATTGTCAACATGTTGACTCTACGGCGTATTCTTTTTTTTAACCAATATTGGCAGTAATACTGTCATAACTGAATCATATTGATAGACTAGTGTAAAACATGCTAAAACAATATTTTGCTAGACTAGACTAGAAGCAGGTGATGCATAGGCCATGAAAATCTATGATAGGCTACCTCGTAGTCGTATAGTCATACACCAACACTGTTCTGCTGACCAATTTGATAAATTTCCATTTATTGTAAACTCTATAATAGATTATATAAAGACCTAATATAAACCTACATAATACTACTACTAGACGTCTGCAATTGTAAACAAGAACTGTGCTTTATGCTTTTGTACACAAATGCCAAAAATGGGGTCAAAAATGTTAGCTGGTGGTTTTATTTTCTTTCAGTCAAGACCGTCTACCTGCAGCAAAGTGACTGTTTATTGCATAACTTTGGTGATACGTTTTTAATTTTCTTTCCTGCATAAATTTACTTAATTCTAAAAAAAAAAAGAATATTATAGGCTTACTGACCTATGGAAGGATATTCCAGACCCCTTTTTGCGTTTATTTGTGCAGTTGTAACATGCACACGACTCTGGCATGCTGTACTTGAATGAGTTTTTGTCTTTAGTTTTGAACCAGTTCTCCTGTTTTGATAATGGCGGCGATTCCTCCATGGAATCATACGGTCACGTGACCAGTGCTCTCTCACAGTTTTTAACTCTATGGCTCAAACACACTAACATCACTGACTGATACACTAGTGATCAAAATCTTAAGACCAGTTAAAAAATTGCAAGAATTTGCATTTTGCACTATTGGATCTTAAGAAGGTTCTAAGTAGAGCTTCACAATGCTAAAAGAAGAAATTAGCGCAAGAGACAAAAAGTTTTAAGCAGCCAATTTTTTTAAAACTGCATTTTCAGTAAAACATTATTTTTTCAGCTGATCAAAGGTTTAAGATCATAGCCTTTAAAAGCCAAAATATGCACAAAAATTGGATTCCATGTCATTTTCTGTCAAGTATTTACACTGTCAAGACCTCCTGATGGCAAAAGCAAAAAGCTCACTGGCTTTGAATGTGGTAGGATTGTTGAGCTGCATAAGCAAGGCCTCTCACAATGTGCCATTGTTGCTGAGGTTGGACACAGTAAGACAGTCATTTAGAATTTTTTTAAATGATCCTGAGGGTTATAGAACAAAAATGTCAAGTGGTAGACCCAAAAAAAATTCACCAGCGCTGAACTGCAGGATCCGATTGGCTATCTGTCAAGACACGGGACGATCCTCTACCCAAATTAAGGCCATTACTGGTGCTGACTGCAGCTCGAAAACCATCAGACGGCATCTGTGAGGGAAGAGCTTCAGAAACAAAAGACATCTTCAAAGGCCACGTCTTCTTCATTGCCACAAAAGTTGTATTCTCTGATGAGAAAAAATGTAACCTTGATGGTCCTGATGGCTTCCAACGTTACTGGCATGACAAGAAGATTCCACCTGAGATGTTTTCTACACAGTGTGGGGGGGACGCCATCATGATTTGGTTTGCGTTTTCCTTCAGTGGAACAATGGAGCTTCAGGGTATGCAGGGGCGTCAAACAGCAGCTGGCTATGTGGAGATGTTGCAGCGGGCATCCATCATGACTGAGAGCCCTCGTCTGTGTGGTAATGACTGGGTTTTTCAACAGGACCATACTGCAATTCACAAAGGACAAAGAAGACAAAGGACTTCTTCCAGGAGAATAACATCACTCTTTTGGACCATTCTGCGTGTTCCCCTGATCTAAATCCGATTGAGAACATGGGATGGATGGCAAGGGAAGTTTACAAAAATGGACATCAGTTCCAGACAGTGGATGCCCTTCGTGAAGCCATCTTCTTGGAGCAACATTCCCACTAGCCTCTTGAAAACACTTGCATCAAGCAGCATAAACCATTGTTTGAAGTGACCAACAAGAATGGTGGAGCTAATCATTACTGAGTCCTTTTTTTGACACTTTGATTTCTGTTTTGAGGGTTTCTTCTTTTTTTTTTTTTGAGCTATGGTCTTAAACTTTTGATTGGCTGATGAACAGCCTATTTCAATTAAATTGTTGTTTTCAAAAAAATCCCTGCTCAAAAGTTTTTGTCACTTGCACCCATTTCTTCTTTTAGCATTGTGAAGCTTGCATTTTTTAACTGGTCTTAAGAGTTATATAATATTATTTATTAGAAATAATAACAGCCTCAACAAAAACATTTAGTCGCTGTTTGTAAAAAACGCTTCAGTGCTGTTAAACGCATTTCATTTAGGAATCAGACATTCAGCCTCAAACACACCCTTAGCGAAAACAAGTCGAGTACATGCTATTAAGTATACTTAAGTATAATAAAAGTATTTCCCTAAGTGTACTTTTATTTAGCAAGTACACTACAAGTATACTTACTTGGGACTAAATTGGAACACTTTAAGTTCAAGTACATAAAAAGTAAACTGGAAGAATACTCTATAATTTTATCATTTTAGTCTAATTATAGAGTATCTTTCCAGTTTACTTTTTATGTACTTGAACTTAAAGTGTTCCAATTTAGTCCCAAGTAAGTATACTTGTAGTGTACTTGCTAAATAAAAGTACACTTAGGGAAATACTTTTATTATACTTAAGTATTCTTAATAACATGTATTCGACGTATACTTGTTTTTGCTAAGGGCAGACAAGAACATTTTTCTACATTTGATGTTTCTTAATTCCACAGGCTATTATTTGTTTGAGAACCAGTGTTTGGGAACACAGATAAAAGTTATTTACCTTGGTCCACATTGTCGCTGAGAGGAGCAGAAGCGTCCGCGCTCTAATGCTGGTAAATGCACGATTCACGGTTGCCAGGTGCCTATATAATCACCCATCCCACTTGCTGACAGAAAGCCGACTCCCCTGAATAATCTGCCTCCCTTCACGTGCACACGCGTGAGGTCGCGCTCGCGGTTTCTGTATATAAACAACTAACAATATTATTTTTTCTTAACAGAAAACAGAACATCACATTAAGCACTAATTATATTATATTTAATAATCGGAACTCTTAAACACATCCGTGTTATCACTGCCTCAATTGTGCTAAAAAGCTGCGTCTGAAACGCAAGAAATGCTGCCCACTCAGGCTGTATTGTGAGGCAGGCAGACATGAATTCGTCCAATTCAAATGTTTACATAAAAGACTGCATTTAAAACTCTATATGGTCAGTTTTGGTAGATACATTGAGTTGGCAGCAAGCTGTCTGTATTTTGGCAGCGTACTGATCTTAACTCAATGTGTTAGAAATCTATTGATCTCAATGCTGCCTTCTAAGGCCCCTACTTGGGCAGCAAGGGATCAAGTCATGTAGTTTCAAGTTTTAGACACAGCTATGAACAGTTTTATAATAGGAGAAAAATGGCACCAGACAATCATATCAGAATTAAGTGATAAATCTAATCATATAACAATAGGCGGCTAAACTCTTTGCACCTTTAGCGTAACAGTAATCATGGTTGGCAGGTTCTCCCTTTTCCCGCAAAATTGGGCTTCCATGAAAATGCATGACTTCAGGGAAAGTAGGAGGCAGAGAGATTATCTGTGGTTATTTTCCCATAATTTTGTAGCACTTCCACAAGATGTTTCTATACTAGGTTTCCATTTCTACTTTGACAAAGAGGGCATTAGGGCTAAGGCGCTCTACCACCACCTACTGGACACTTTAAGTAACTACCTAGAGGATTACTAGGATTACCTAGAGGATTACATCCCCTTCCCTCTGATAGTACTAGTTTAATTATCAGAGTCACTCTCAAATATTTTTAATGAGTTATTTAACTAGGCTAAATAACATGGAGTCAGTAACTTAACTACACCACAACAATTTAATTATGAACCAACTTTTGTTGTTTTTGTCTATACATACATACATACATACATACATACATACACACAGTGAGGAAAATAAGTATTTGAACACTGTTATGTATAGACCTAAACTTGTGTAATACCGTTAGCATCCAGTAGATGGTACCATGTGATTGCTGCATGTATTGTTCAGTTCAGCAGAATAAAAAGCAGTCGTAAACAGATGCACTGGTGTCTGCGTAGCTCTGTGTGTTAATGTAAAAATTTTACATAGGTACACTAAAAGGAGCAACATAACAAACACCCTGCGAATTTGCAAGTTCTCCCACTTAGAAATCATGGAGGGGTCTGAAATTTTCATCTTAGGTGCATATCCACTGAGAGAAACAATCTAAAAGAAAAAATCCGGAAATCATAATGTATGATTTTTAAAATAATTTATTTGTGTGCTGCAAATAAGTATTTGAGAAAATCAATGTTATTTGGTACAGTAGCCTTTGTTTGCAATTACAGAGGTCAAACGTTTCCTGTAGTTTTTAACAGTGTTACAGTAAAATGTGTCAGATCATTTTAAGTCTTAACCAGTAAGATCTAAGATTAAGGCTAAGATGTCAAAGATTTTATTGCAATTTTACTAATGGCTTCTCAAAGATAATTTTTGTATTTGTACACAGAAAATATTTCTAGAAAATGTTACTATTTGTTTAGCAAGTACCTCAAATACAAACCTTACAAATTGCCCACAACAACATAAAGTTATAATAGCTATAAAAAGGCACCTTATTCAATAAAGAGACTAAACTAAGGGAAGAAACTATTCAAACAGATGGGAAAAAATCATTTAAAAAACTTTATAATTCTTCACCAATGTATAATATGTTCTCAATTTATGCACTCAGATGACATTTCTTATATTATGTAGGTAAAATTAAATTATATTCCTTTTTATGAAGCTAGTATCCAGAAAAAAATGTGTCTACCTTACACTTAAACTCAGTACCCAAGAGATGTGCTTAGGTTTGTTCAAGAAATCAAATTTAGGTCAGCTGCTAAAAGCAAAATTACCTTCATATGAAACATATTTAACAAATATGCAGAAGCTACAATAATGCACACAATATTAAATATAACTCCAAGATGTGTACAAACCGGATTCCAAAAAAGTTGGGACACTAAACAAATTGTGAATAAAAACTGAGTGCAATGATGTGGAGATGGCAAATGTCAATATTTTAT
>BRDA01032756.1:15005-28121 GCA_036984385.1 Crenuchus spilurus | reverse complement strand
CAGTAGTTTGGAAGAAACATTTTGGATATAGACTTGTGGAAAAATAAATGGAAAGGACAGGTTTATATTAGGACATCCTCATGACTCTGAGATTGTTCCCTGCCACAACACTTTCAAGACATAAAAAGGCATACTGAACAGCATTTAACACTAACATGCAGTGTAAGTCATAGGGTGACATGTACAGTCTTTGCAGGAAGTGTTATTTCTATATGTATGTTTCAGCTGGTCTTCAATCAGTTTTTCCACACACTCCACTCCTGCATTCACCTCACTGGCCTCCTGTAGCTGCTCACATCAGATCTAAAACCATGATACTCTCCTTCAAAGCAAAAAATTAACCAGCCCCTCCCTAAATATTGCCAATGGTCAAATCTCGAGTCACACCTCAAATCTTCAAGCTTCTACTATGGCTTGGCTTGTCCTGCCATCCTTCAAGACCTAAGAAAGACTAGCATCAAGACTCTGTCCTGCACTGAGGTGGTGGAACAAATTCTCACTGCCTGTTCGAACAGCAGAGTCTCTTGCAATGTTTAAACACAGAGTGAAGACCCATCTCTCTGTTGAACACTTAAGCGAGCACTAGTTTAAAACACTTATTGTAATGCATTGTTATGCTCTTATATTGTGTATAATTATGTATCTTTCCTTCTTTCTAAGTATTAGTAATGGTTTTGTTCTAACGGTGTATGTTCAGACTCTAGCCTGTCTGTACTAGCAGAGATAATTCTTGGAAACAAAGCACTTTTGCAGGCCGCTCTGGATAAGAGCGTCTGCCAAATGCCATAAACATATGTGCTGTTTGTTAGTAAAGTTAGTAAAATGGCATATTGTTTAGTTTGAAGAACACAGGTTTGGGCTTCTAGGTACAGTCCAGTTATTGCAAGAAATTGTTAAATTCTACCACCATGTGATACCACAACAACTTCTGGTAAGAGAATAAAGTCTTTACTAATAATTATATTTTTCAATTTCTACAAGTTAATGTATGTTAATATGAAGTGGGTGTGTGTGTGTGTATATACTGTATATGTACACTTTCCAAACATTATCAACCATTCATTCATTCATTATCACACCTGCTTAATCTTTATCAGGGTTAGTCCCCTACCCCCAGGGTTACTTATCAGGGTTAGTCCCCTACCCCCAGGGTTACTTATCAGGGTTAGTCCCCTACTCCCTCACTGGGCACAGGACAGAGCATTACACTATTCAACTAAGCCCATTACAGCGCGCCAGTCCATCCTTGGGTGAACACACATGCACACACATACATAAACATACAAGTAACACACATGGACATTTTTTTAGAGTAGCCAATTCACCTGACCTCCATGTTTTTGGACTGTGGGAGGAAACCGGAGACCCCGGAGGAAACCCACGCAAACACGGGGAGAACATGGAAACTCCGCTCAGATGTGGACTCGAACCCAGGACCTCAGTGCTGAGAGGTGAACGTGCTAACCACTAAGCCACCGTTCCGCCCATTATCAACCATAATTTTGAAATACATGCTTAAGTTAAAATTAGAAGAACAAACTGAAATGAGGCTAAAAAAAGTATACAGAGAAACAGATGGAGTACAGTCTGTAATTTAGAACTACAGAGACCTATTGTAGACCACCTATATGGTCAGAGGAGCTGATAAAATGGACAATGTGTATATTGGATATGAGTGTTTATACAACATATCTAATAAAGTAGCCATTGAGTTGCTAACCTGTATATACTTTGCTTATAGTTGCTCTAAAAGGGGCAAAGTTACACAATTAAGAATTCAATGCATAGCACACACTTAGTGCCAGTTCTTAAATACCTGTTGTCAAGTAGAGAAATTATAACACCACTGGCTTCCATTCAGTCAATATCTTCATAATGAATATTAATGCAAGAGTACGGCATGGAATTACCCACTTATCTCTTAAAATGGTTAATGGTGCTTAGAATACAGAGTGAAATAAGGTCACTGTCATCCCTTTATGTGTCTTTACATGCATTGTTCTATCCCTACGTCTTCTTTAAGAATGTCTCAACAGCCCCCCAAAAAACTTCATTTCAAAACATCTGTCAAGGGCTGATACATTCACAAAGTGTCAATGAGAAATGCTGTTCTTTTGACATGAACATGGGTGAGAGGAATAAAAGACTGAAAGAAGCTTTTGTCTTTTGGCAAGGACACTGACGATGTGACAGGAACCCTACAGAGGGTGAAGTAGTCTTTAAGAAAGGTTTGAAAATACCCATGTTGACCTTGTGTCTTATGGGCAGTGGGTGGCGGCTATCAGTTCTGCAGGTGCAGCAGGTAACAACACTGGTGAAAAGTGGAATAGATTGAATTTTTCCACTGCTCCAATTTTCATGAAAAAGAAAGGCCATTAATGCTGGAAGACATTCATGCACCGTCCCCACTGTGCCCCGAGAGAGAGAATATGAAAGAAAGAATGAAAGAATGGGATAAAAAGCCTGGCATTTTGACAATGCCGTGCAGGCATATTAAGACCCAGTGAAGCATTTTTCAAAACAGGATTGTTTGTTTTATCTTGCATGGCAGCACATGCCCATTTTTCATTGGGTAATTTGGGCATTTTGAGAGCATACAATGGAACTGGATATAATGAATACTGAGCTGATGATATCATGACTAGTTCTTAATGCATTCATATGGCAGTGAAAGAAAAGAAGGTGCTGTACTTTTCCATCTCAAAGACTCATTTTTTCACTCAGATGTGTTCATGAATGTGATTATGTCCTTGGGCAAATAAGAGAGTGAAATGTAAGACACTTTTAAATATGCTTTTAAAAATGCTTACAAATGTCTAAGGATTTAGCATAACTTGATTTTTTTTCTTTAAATGCTTTCAAACAAGAAAAAACAGCTATTTTCTATTTTCTCCAACTATTTCAGCAAATGATGACAAAATTAAACACAATTAAAGCACAATTAAATATAACCCTGTCTAAAGATAGCTTAAGGGTGTGACTTGAAAAGTGAAAGCTGTTTCATAGCTAAGCATGTTAAGGTCACCTCTGTGCTCCTCATTTATAAGAAGCTGATTTTTTTAGTCTTTCTTCCTATAATTTGGGCTATAATTTAGACATTATAATTGTGTATGTTTTACTAGACAGTTACGAAATTAGCTCATAAGTGTCCTAAGTGGACTGAATGTTGTCAAGCTATTATGGTGGCTGACTTTGTTACTATTTTCATGTCGACCAGCCTACGTTCACAGTTCTCATAAATAAGGCAGTAAAACCTAAAGTAGCATAAACTAAGACCATCACAGATGTGTAAAAATTAATGAAGCAAGCCTTTCACTTTACCTGAGATGTCCCCAACGAATAACCTAAATGCCCTAAGCCTCCTGCAAATATATTATGTATAGTTCTGAGTATATCAATGTCTAAATAATGTCTGAGATCAGCTTTCAAATAGCATTCATTGGTAGACCAAACAATATTAATTATATTTATAATTTACTATTTACATTATAATAATGCTGGCTTTAACACTATTATTACTTTTTAAACAAACTTATGTTTCTCTGGCATTCCTTTCATATTCCTTTTTTGTCTTGCTATACTGCATCTTGTTGACCAGAGTATGAAGGGTTGCCATTGTATTGGTTCCTCTCAACATTTCAACCTCATGCTTGTCAGACTTAATCAGAGAGGTAACAAACAAATGTAGATTTAAATAAATGAAGTTTACTAAATAAAGAGAGGGATCCAAAGACATAAATCACTGACAAAGACAAAGACACTGTCCAGGTTCAGTAACCAAGTGAGGCAAGCACATACACTGAGGAAAATAAGTATTTGAACACCCTGCAAATTTGCAAGTTCTCCCACTTAGAAATCATGGAGGGGTCTGAAATGTTCATCTTAGGTGCATGTCCACTGTGAGAGAGGTAATCTAAAGGAAAAAAAATTCAGAAATCACAATGTATGATTTTTTAATAATTTATTTGTCTGTTACTGCTAAGTGGGAGAACTTGCAAATTCACAGGGTGTTCAAATAATTATTTTCCTCACTGTATGACAGAAGGCAGATCAAAAGAATAGGTAGAGGGCAGGTGACAGTCAGAAAATGGAACAAGATAAATCCAGAAAGAGAGAGCTAAGGCTAAGGCTACACTAAGGCTATACTAAAGAACCGACCATGAATAAACAAAGAACAGGCTATGGCTAAGCTACAGACCAGACTAATGCTAAGATACAAAACAGACTAACAAAGGGCTAGATCAAGGCCAAGGTCAAGACGGAAGCCAGGTCAGAACACAAAAACACATCATTAGAAAGACTGCACTTAGACAGCAACAATACTTCGCAATGAGTGATTAGGAGAGAACCAGCTATATAGGAAAGTAAATGAAAGGAGAACAGGGTAAAGCTGGGACAGTGGTCACATGACAAGTGGGGTCTAACAGGGATTCTGAGGAAGGAGTTCAGGTAAGGGCGGGGGGCCTTCAAAGGATGGCAAGGGATGATGAGAAATGGAGTTCTGGTGAGATGTGTGAGGAAATGGGATAGACTGGAGGAGCGGGGAGCAAGACAATGTTTTTGAGGAGTTTTTTTTTTTTTTTGCTATTGTCAACTTAAGCTTGTGTCTTGAACCTGATTTTTTGTAAAGTAGCTTTGTGATTTTTTTTACTGCTTTTTTGAAACGTAAGTAAAATAGAATTAAATCAAATTAAATTGAATAAACTGGATTCTCTGAAAGATGTTTTAGGGAATCAAACGTGGTTCTTACATCACTCTAAGCAGCACTTTAGCCACATGTTGAGCCTATTGGCAAATGACAAGTTATATTTTGTTCAGGGATTTTATGGTCCTTCCTCTGAAGGCAATAGAGATATTATCTATGACAACTTAACCAGTGCTCTCATAACTGTGTGTACTTCGGTGATGGTTAGCAATGATAACATGACCCTCCCAATTCATTATATGTTGTACTACAAACATCAACAGCCACAAATGGAAGAAATTAAAATAGGAAGATCATAATTATTATAGTTTTTTGGAGAGAATATGTAGTCATTTTTAAAATAAAACTCTGAAATGAGCTTTTTAGAACTCTTTGATGCAGAATAATTAAAATATTAAAATGTTCAGTATCAAAGACTTTTCTGAAAACCAGTTTATGGTTTTAATATCATCTATGTTGTTACTAAAAAAATTATTTTATGTTATCCAAAAACAATATTTCAGAGGCTGTTCCTCAGGATTTTGTACATGACTTTAAAAGCTGGATTTTGCTTTTATCTCTATAGAGAGGTGTGTCTGTAATCTCAGGAAGTTCAGGGAGTACAATTATCACTGATTTACATGCTTAGAAATGTGTGAAGCTCTGTCATGCTACAATGGACGTTTCACCCAGAAATCACACCCAGATATAACTGATCAGCCTTGATGTTTTGTGCATAAATTCTTCTTCTTTAACTTACAGCTGGTGCTTTAAGGCTAACCTTGTTATCAAACACTAGTAGTCAATACCCACCTAAATTGCCAAGTTGTTTCTGTAAAAATCACCGAAACTTCCCTCAAAATCTGTTTATCACCCACAGTGTTATATCTGATGGTATCTCTGCCTCTTCCCCATTACAGTCCTTTCCCATTAGTGACCAGTCACCAGCATTAAAAATGAGGTATGAGCTGGTGACTTGCTCAGTTATAGGTAGGCAGTGTAAGAGAGTTGAAGATGCCATTGCTAGCAGCTCCTAGTCTTCAGTTCTTCTGCCATTTGATGCCTAGTCAGTAATGAGTGGCACGCAACATTATGGGAAAAGGTGGTGTTCCACTCTCTAGAGCAGCGGACACCTCTGTTGACTAAGGCAGTGGTCTTCTTGCCAGAGTGGCAGGCAGCACTGTTGTCGCAGGTAGTCCATACTCTGGAACAGCAGGCAGTGCTGTTGACAAAGAAGGTGGTCCACTTTCTGGAATGGCAGGTGACACTGTCATTATAAATGGCAGTTCAATCTCCAGAGCAGCTGATGACATAAAATAAAGTGCCAACCGATTCTTCCTCTGTCCTCGCCTGCTCTTAGCAATGACTTAACCTCAAAGCTCAGGCAGTAATAAATTAATAACAAAGTCTGGGAAAACTGAGGCACAGACACAGACACTCAGGACACAGAACTAATTCAATTCACTCCATCACAAACCTCCTTAAGCATTCACCAACCAACACTAACCTGCTAAAGCCTCCAAATACAGTATATATGTCAGTAAAGGAGCCTAGGTCTTAAAATTGTCAATGAAAGATAACTTTCTAAAGGGTATTTTTAGGACAATTCCCCAGGGCCAGCATGTAAAGGGCATAAAGGGTATGCCCATATGAACACTCTATATTACTCTAATGTAGTCCTATTTTAAAACCACTGGGGAAGAAATGGTATTTTGCCTTTTGGATTATAGTTTCAAAACCATCTGTTCTGTCCACAGTGCTGGCATCAGTGTTTTATATCCCCATTGCTTAATAATGAGAGAGGCCTTGAAATGGTCTTCATAAAAGCATATTAAAATCAATTAGCCCTCGCATGCTGGCCTCACAGTACAGGTCCCTCACATGGGGCACCTAAAGCAATATGCTAAAGCTATTCACATATGTCACATGTGAGGACTTCCCAGACCCTTCAAGCTCTAGAGGACAGGAGGAAGGACAGAGGCTCAGAAATAGAGAGAGAGAAAAAGAAAGAGAGAAAGAGAGAGAGAGAGAGAGAGAGAGAGAGAGAGTAGCCAGTGTCATGGAGACTAAAGTGAGAGAAGCCGAGCTGAGGCAGATGGAGATGTAGCCTGCAGTAAGCTCCTCTCTACTGGAGTCAGGCCACTCAAAAGCTGGCACATGATTCAGAGGCATAATGCTTCCTCAGGCTTCGTTCTCTGCTCCAAGCCAACATTTCTAACATACATCTGTTTATGTGCACAATTAGACCAGAATAGAAACAACAAAACTAACCAGCAGCATCACCTTTCACTTTTCCAATTAATAATATTGGCCAGAAACTTATGAACACAATGATTTTGTTTTTGTTATAATTTGATTGTTAGCAGTGACATTGCTTGTCAATACTTTAAGCTACAGAAAAATGAGAGTGATTTGCCTTCAGCTCATTCTTGCAATGTTATTTGTGATAACACACAGCCCTCAGGTGTTCAACAATAAAGAATGAAGGGTAACATTTTCCATTATTATTAATGATAATTAAGTAAACTAAGTTAAGTTTAATAACTAAATTAATAAACATTAATTTTTTTGCTTAATAATGCCTTAATTAACCATTAAATTATGCAAAATGTAATGGTGTACATAAAAAACTAGGGTCTTAAAAAATGACTGTTTTTATTATTGCTAGCCCACTCCCATCCCCACTGTGGTAACCCTACTTACGAGTTTAATCCATGCAGGAGCTGAGCTCGTTAGCTGGTTTGCTTGTTAGCTGGATGCATTTTCCCCATAAGAATACATGTAAAACTGATTAATCCATGTCAGCCGGCCAATATACAGTATACTTTAATATGCTAAATAATGTGTTTATATGGTTTTTTTTTTTTAATAAATGACATAATGACAGTGCTCGTGTAGGCTGGCGGCTAAGGAGGAGAGGAGGATGGGCGTATGTGTATGGCATGGTTACACTTATCACATGAAAAGTAAAATGTATCTAACTTTCTTGTTCACTACCTTTTGCTTTCTTTGCGTCGCTTTCACTAGCACTTTCACTTTCACTGGACAGCGGTCAATGGTAATGACTGACTTCTTCTACACTAGCATCTAGGGGATGCTATGACCGCCGCGCCCCTAGCGGTTGGCATACTTGAACTAATTTACGCTACTTGTTACTTGGAATTTTATTCGTTACCTGGAACAAAAATATTCAGAGATCTCGACTCGTTACCTGGAATACTCGTTAGTGGGGATACTTGTAAGTAGGGGTACCACTGTATTTAATGAGCAGTTTTTGCATTTGATGGTTAAGTAAAACATTTGAAGATTCATGAAAGGTTTCTCACAATATGCAATATTAAAATAGGGTTATAAGTACTTGAAGAAATTGATTATTGCTTATAAAATAAATATCACAACTATTGTTAGGTAATAATTTACAAGGTAATGTGTATGTATGTACGTTTATGTAAGGTACTTAACTAACCAACTAATAATAATAATAATAATAATAATAATGTTTAGCTCTGTTTTCACTACCATTTATTCACAAAAAAAAAAAAGCACGGGAGCCCAACATTTTGGTAGGCAGGTGCACAAGAGATAAATGGAGTGTACTGTTCAGCAGATTATCCATTGCTATATTATCCTGACACCTGACACAAACGTACATAAATATGTATAAATGTTATTTCCAAAAGGTGTCATCTGTCATAAATACTGTTTTTGTCAAGTTGACATTAGGTTGACAACTGACTTTGTAGGTCATTTTCTATTTTGGTAGAGTCACACAATGCTGATGATGAGATGCCGCATACAAAATGATGCAGTTGGTATATCTGAACACAAAGAATTTCAAAAACATGATCATCACTCTCAAGTACTTTGATGTAACACTGCCATGAAGAACTGCTGTGTAATAAATACAGTGAAAAGTTACAAGGCTTACATAAGAGCAGTAGTGAGCATTGATGTTGGCTAATTAAGCCTGGCATTCATTAGCAAAAAAGACAAGTAAAATTGTTTGTAAATTGTATTCCATTATACATGAACTCTGTAACCTTTTACTCATTCTTTATAAAAGAGAAAATAAGGGGGCCTTTTCTGTGACTCGTCTGCTGACATCACTCCATTGCCAGCCTTAGAGGAGCAGAGACAATTTCTTAGCTATTAAATTCCAAGCACATCAGCTTACATTAGGTCATTTCTTGGCTCTTGAAATGTCATTTTATAAAATCTAAGCATATCTGCAAGGTTAGGTCTTACTGCTTCAGTGATGGAACAAACCATTTATTTTGCATTTTTATAAATTCTTAAGCAAATACCATGACAATGTAAAATGTATTATTATTATTATGAATATATTAATAGAGACAGGACAGTCAACTTTGTTTGACCTATTTGTTTTATAGGGTTCTATATAAGAAAAAAAAATTATGTGTTTAAGGTGGTAGTAACTTCAGGCTCCTGCAGTTGGCATTGTGTACGATCATATGGGTCTACCATCAGTGGCAAAAATCCCAGTCTACAGGAAATTCTTCTCAGAATTGTTGCTGACAGCACACAAGGCTGAAGACCTCTTGCATGCCATTCTGCTCCATATGTTCATGGTATGCAGTTCCCTGTGGAATGTTTTTCAGAAATTGGTTGTGTAGGTCCTGTGTTGACTTCTAGAAGCAATTCCTCCCCGAAAGTGAAGCAATTTTCATTTACTAGCTGTGAAACCCGAAGGTGGTCCTTGTCCATCAATTTCATCTTTCGATCACAATTCTGATGAGAATTTCCTGTAGACAGATCACTGCCACTGCTGGTGGACGCATATGACTGTACGGTTCTATACACCTGCAAATTCAGCTACTGTGTCCAAATATAATCACATTAACAACAACTTTGTGACCCATTTTCCACACAACAAATGAGACGTTCACTGCACTGTACCACCTCTTCTCAGTCTGTTAATCCCATTACACATCCCACAGATATTTATAGCCTGATCATTCTTGCACAACAGGAACTTGAAGCTATTACCACCTTCCCTGCTCGAAACAGCACTGACTGCACTGAAAATGCAGAGAAATAAAGTCAATACAGTGTAGTAACTGGACCATTAATGTATTTACAGCTTTGTTGAACAGGAAGGATAAAGAAATCAGTTTTAGTACCATGAACAAAAATGAAATGAATCCACTTCTACAAATAGCTTCACTGGGTTAAAATGAAACTGATCAGCTGTGAGTGGTGTTAATGAAGACTCACAGTTTACACCAGCAAACAACTGAGAAATCAGTATATTTGTGTTTATTGTCTGTATAATAAACAGTTATTGAGAAATAATATTCCTCACCTATTATTACTGATTAATGTACACAGTCTGCTGATGTTTTAGAAGTGGAGTGTCTGATACAGGAACTACTTTACCTCACAGAATGTTGATAAACAAAGAAATACATTTTTGTCATTGTTATCTTAAATTCTTTCAATAAAGCAATAAAAGAACTGTGGTATAATCACAATAATACACTCGAGGGTCATGCTATAACCTGAGATATGTGACCTCGCCAGGGAAAAGCAGGTCAAAGTCTTTTTTTTTTTTTCAAAATTCGTTTTTTTCAAAAAAACTTTTTTTGTGAATAAAATTTTTGTTTTTGATCAAACATGTACTACGATAGATATCTGAGACTATTATTTTTCATTTACAGCAATAATACCGAGTGGCTAAGTTTTGTCGCTAATTTGAGTGACATGATATTGACACGATATATCAATAAGTCGCTCAGTGACTTTGGACTGTTTTCCCTGGCGGGGTCACATATTGGCACTAGTGTACTGATCTATGACTGCAGCACATCAGTGCTAATATCTCAAGTTATAGCATGACCCTCGAGTGCATTATTGCTTAATTATGTATGTTTGTGTCAGTTGTCATGAACTTCTCACATACGTGTCATGTAGCCTTCTAAACAGTGCCCTACAGTAAAGTCTTACCAAAAATAATTCCAGCAACACAAAGTAAAGCAACCATTGCTGTTACTTAGCAACTGATGGCAGCAGAATTATACTGGGCTGGAGAAAAACCTGTTATCAGACAACATGTGCTGTGTTGCAATAGATATTCAGCCAGTGCTCAGAACTAACTGTTGTATTTCATCCATCTGAAAGATGCTTTAACTACATCTTCATGGTCTCATCTGTTATTAGCATGTGCTTCTAGTTCATGTGTCAGAGTCCTTGGTGACTGCAGTAGATATAATGGCACCGGTTTTCTCTGATTCAGTCAAGCAGATGGAGAGTACAGCCGAAGCAGCCTCAGAAACCCAGCACAAACCAAAGCAGGGTCTGAGCATTCAGGAGTATGCAGAGTGCCTCAGGAGAGAAAGGGAAGCAGAGAGAGAGGTTACACATGAACGTCCTCTGTACGTTTTGAGGTGGAAAGAGCATTTGAATGGCAAACACTAGGCCTAAGGTCTGGCAGGCTGGAGGCCACAGCTGTTTGGTGAGAAAACGGGAACACCAGGGTTGGAGGAGGGTCAGGGATGCTCTGAGGACTTAGTAGCTCTCTTTCTAAAATCCTCAGCTGGCCTAAACAGCCTTCAGAATCACAAAGAGGAGCATTTAGTATGTAAGAGCAGAGAAGAGACGATAAAGAGCATTCATTTGTGTGGAATAATAATGAACCTTAATCAAGGTCCCATTCATAATGAATTTATACAACTATTCCATTGAGTGTCATTTCATAGACTATCTATTATGCTTAACATATATTACAATGGATTATATATATATATATATATATATATATATATATATATATATATATATATATATATATATATATATATATATATATTATATTGGCATATAATATTGGCATATAATATTGGATATTTAATAGTGCCATCATACTGTTCCCTTCTCATCCTCTCCAGTGTTTTTTTCAGCTGTCCTCATCCCTTCGACTTTTAAAACTGTCCTTCATTCAAACAGCCGCTGACATCATTAATAATTGAATGGTTTCATTCCAAAATGCATTAATGTTCACTTTCATGAATTTTCTTTCTTCTTTTTCCTGGATACATTTTTGGGTGTAGACTCTTACAATGACATGCAAAAGTTTGGGGACCTGTAGTCTAAAGCACTGTTACTATGGATAGTTACACTACCAATCAAAAGTCACTCAGAATTTTCCATGGCAACACTTTTATTTAAAAATATATATATTTTCTACTTTTCACCCAGTAACCTATGATAATTCCCTTCTGGACATCAGTCGAATTGTGTCTTTTCTCCATTACAGTCAATTTGCACTCTGACTGGTGTGCTCACTGTATTTATATATGCAGTAAACAATGTCACGACATGTGTGATGTCCAACACAAGTGTCAAAACATGGCTGATGCAGGAGGAGAGGAAGCAGCGTTGATCCAGAAACTGAGACTTTATTGCACAAAACAATCAAAGCTGACTGTGGCTATGACAACTTGAAGACAAACATGACGTGGTGACAAACAATGACTCACAAGGACTGTGAAACATGAGGAAGCATATTAACACACAATCACACATGGAATGAAAAGCAGGGCTGTGAGCAGACAAGACTCAGGTGCTAACCATTAGACAAGACATGATGTGATTTGGGAGTCATGGCGGAGTGGAGGTGGGAGGGTTACAACAAGTTAATTCCAAGCCAGGGGCTGTCATAATCTTTCCATATGACTGTGTACATTCATTACATGTAAAGTTTTGTTTTGTTTTGTTTTACTGTTGATCAGAATTACTTATAACGCATGACAATCGGAAATCCACAATTTCAAATTATTGAATATTTTATTTTGAGTTTGAGTAAATTACTATTCAAACAGCATCAACATTAATGAAAAAAGGCTTGAAATTAAATTTTATGTGTAATGACTATAAAATATATGACAGATTATCTCATTCATTTCACAATATTTTATTTTCTGAATATGTATAAAATATCTAACAATTGTTACAAATGAATATAAAACAATTATTTATTTTATTCACACTATAAAGAGCCGATCACATTTTCAAATGTTGTAAAAAGAATGAAAAGAAAACATTTCTGTTTCCAATATGACAGCAAGGAAACATTTAAATTTCACAGATAATAGAACAGATACATAAGTAGGAAAGACAGTCTAAGAACTGTCAGGAATCGCCGCCACTCACAGAACTCCATCTCCCATCATGCACCTCCACTTCCTCAAACCACCTCCACCAATCACAGCACAGTCCGAAGGTATAGACACTTTAAATTTACAAAGGAACGACAGTATAACCTTTGTCTTTACAAAAGAAAAGTAAGAAAAATGTTGTAAACTTTTACACTAGCCGAGAAATATCACACTTATTTTATTTATTAACAAAATATAAGTAAACATTGTTAACAATCTATAAAATATGTATAAGTCTTTTATTTTATAACACTTTAC